>CM038609.1:6933525-7154213 GCA_021533255.1 Ceriops tagal | reverse complement strand
GGTCGTCAGAAGATCATTGTCAGCAGGAAGTGGTAAAGCAATCCTCTTTAGCTTTGTAATTTGTCTGCTCAATAATTAATTTTCTTTTTCCTGTATTTATTATGGTGCTCTTTGTGTTTGTTGGATCAGTTCCACCCGTTTTAATTGAATTGGCATGTGTTCTACTTGTGGGGGTATCTTAGTAACTGATTCTTTCTCAACATCATGATGAACAGGGGTTTTACCAAGTTCAACCGCACCGATTATGTGAAATTGAAGTCTGAGAACAAGATTGTGCCTGATGGTGTAAATGCCAAGGTTAGTGTTTACATTTTTTAAACTGCTGCTTATGCAGTTATGCTTCTAATCATTTAACTTGGGTTTAACCATGTGGGCTGCCGGGGTATATATGTATTTCCTTGATGGGGCTGTATTAATGATTGGGAAATTTATGCTTATTGCAACAACACTAACAAGGGTATTACCTTTTCCTTAGCTTCTCGGATGCCATGGACTTTTGGCTGATCGTGAACCTGGAAGAGCATTTCTGCCTGCTACTGCCTAAGGGGAATTTGGTGCAGAACCTTGGATAGGAAATTGGCATCAAATAACCTTGTTTTGTATTACCTTTTACAGTTGGTGTCAAAGATACTGTCTAATCCATAGACATTTGAGGTTTTTATTATTGCCTACTGCTTTTGCTATGTATCCAGGATTTTATGTGAGATTTTGTGGGTTCCTTCTGGTATTTCGTTATATGGTTTTAGAATCTTGTTTGATTTAGTACTGTTCTTGCTCTGGGGCTCGTGCTTTGTATGCTGTGGAGCATCTGCCTTCTTTTTTTTTTTTTTTGATTTCTTGTTGGCAAAAATTGCTATTGGGGGGTTGTAAATCTATGATAACGTTCAGGGCACTGAGTTAATATCGTGAAATGTTTAGAATGTATATTTGAAGTCGTATTTATTAAGACATGATAGAAGAGGGGATTAAAATCATTTTTTACTCTTTTTTAGTTGTATTTTTGCGTCAAAAAAAAAAAAAAGAATATGATTGATCAGTGTCTCACCTTACTCGTTTCTGTAGTTTTGTGTTTGGTGCATCTTCTGCCTTTCTTTTACGTAGTCCAGGTTCTAAGATTGCCTTTAACACGGGTCATTATCTTCTTTCTACCAAATGGCAATATGTTAAAATGTGTAATGTTCACGGTTATTTAATTTAAAATTTTCTTCTTTTTAACAACATTAGAATTGGATAGTGTGCACTTATTTTCTTAGCATTTTAACAAAGTTAAGGATTTCACAACAAATACAAATAAGCTTTGGTATTAATAATCATTTGGTCATTACTTTTTTTTGTAAAGAATAATTTGTTAAATGTACATTATTTATATTTATATGATTCAACACTCTTTTTAAAAATTAATTACAATAAGTCTCTTGTATAATCATTTTATTGTAAGAAATTTTAATTTTTTTACTAAATGATTTCTTAAACTTTTAGAATTAATTATCTAAAAATTATGAATTTTTATCTTTTTAAAATTTAACAAGAAATTTTTAGATAAATATATTGCAAATTTTACAATTTGAATTAAATCTAATACATTGTCAAACAAATTTTGTTAGTTCAAATAAAAAGAGTTAATTATAACAAAAATGCAAGAACTTTTAAATTTTCTCAAATATATCATAAACTTTTTTTTCACACCACAATTTTTAATTTGGATCTAAATCTGTATTGTCATCCATACATTCCGACCGATTACGTTAATTCGCTTATGTAGTGGTCCGACTTGGCACAAAGTGCCACATAGGTAGGCATGTGTCAAATTTAAAAGCTGACATGTAGTTGAAAAGGCCAAAAAAAAAAAAAAAAAGAAAGGTTTGTAAATTAAAATTCCTATCCATTCCTTTGTACATCTACCACCGCCATGTTGTTGGCTCTCGATTTTGAAAACGACTAATCTTTGCCGAAGAAAGTAAATTTTCATTTTCAAACTCAATTCTCGTTTTTTCTTTCATGCATGCAAATTTGGCTCTTCGTTAATTTGAGGAATTTGTGTGCATACTCTCTGCTTAGGTTGTCAATTACGATAGTTCCAGGCATATCCATTGTGGCTACAACTTACGGAGAACTTATACCGTACCATTGTTTCAATGAGATAAAGGAAACCCAAAAAAGAAAAGAAAAAGAAAAGGCAGAAAGCAAAAAAGAAAATTTAAAAATAAGAAACAAAAGAAAAAAGAAAAGAAAATGATATAAAAAGGAAGAAATAAGTAATAACTAACGTGTGCTTTTGAAGTTCCGATGTGGTGCCTGACAGGCAATGACAACGATGCTAAGAAACTAAGGAAATAGTTGATAATTGAGGTTTGTGGATTAGGGTTTAAGAATAGTCAAAATTTGTGGAACTTATTTTGGGGATTAGGGTTTTCTATTATTTTTTGATTCTTACGGAAAAAAAAAAAAGTCATCCTAGATTTAGGAAAAGTTCATAATTTTTTTTGTTAGTAATTAACCCCTTTTGAAGCTATGCGCATAGTTTACCTGCATAGTACCTCGTGTTATGTCAGACAAACTACAAAGACAAATTTATGAAATCTACCATAAGATTTTGGTGGCATTCTACATTTACACTCCAACAAAAAATTCGTAATATATTTGAAAAAGACAAAAAAAAAAAAAGTTTCATGCTAAATTCACCAATATTTGTAGAGTTGACGATTTTCTTTTTTTGTAAGACGCCATTTTTGTTTGTCCTGCATTGCCTGATTAAATTCAAAGAAGTCACAGCAACCCAAAGGACCGTCAGTTTCACCCATTTTCATCATGTCCCATAAAGCACAATGAATTTTATGAGACGGTTTGCCAGTAGAGGCCTGAAGTGGCGATAAACCCATTTCTCCTTTCACCCATTTAGCTTCTTCTTTCGCATTCTATCCAGGACGAAGCTCTCTCTCTCTATATATATATATTTATTTTGTTTTTTTTTTTCTTAAAGCATCACACTACCATTTGTAATAAAAAAACATTCGTGAGGATTCTCTGTTGCTGTTACGCTCAAGCAGCTCCTGTATTGTATGCGCATTCTGAAACTTAAGGCTAAAGGAGAGATCAATTTTCTCCAAATTAATTTTTTGACACGACACTTTCTCATATTGCTAAAGAATAAGCATATCAGTTGTTGGTATTTTGAAACCAAAGCTCCCGTAAAACGTCAAGATATCATCTGCGACAAAAAAAAAAAAAAAAAAAGCCCTCTTGCAAATTCTCATTTATGCATCTTGTCAACTTCCCAGTCAGCTTCGCATTCATTTCACCCATCAATTCGAGCAGCCATTGTGTCCAGCACCAGTTGTACAACAATATTGCCTTGAGGGTGAAATAAAGCCTTGCAAAAAGAGGTGAAGGCTCGAGCAATATCAGTATCAGTTGCGTGCATTCGATCTTCCGGATATTTCTTCATATTTCTTTCGCTGAGTTGCCTTGGCGTGAAAGAATCTCCTGTTTCGTTTAACCAAGCTGCCCTTTAATGCCATGCCCACATCATTTCTTCCCTACACAGAAACTCGTCAATTTCCAACTACAACTCCTTAAGTGCCACAAGAGTGGATGCCGAAGGAGTAATAATTTCCAGCTCTCGCTGGCTTGCCCTTAATTGCTGTAGCTTTGCATTTGCGTTGCCGAAGGCTTTTCACATTCAAAAAAGGCCTTGCCATGGTATATAATAGGCATGCTTGATTCAAGATTCCGCAACTCTCGCTTCGCAAGATTGTTCCCTGAGTCACATCTTTTCGAAGCGAAAAGGTTTGTGAAATTTCTGACAAAGAGACGGCGATAATTCGAGCCTAACTTCCAATGGGTTGTGGTCGCATCCGTGATTGACGCTGGTACGAGAGAAAATATTCATGAATTCAGGTGAGGAAATACACGATTTAAACTTTCTTGAACGCTGCCATTGTTCGCCCGTCAGTACGTCCATGTAAAATTGAAGCCCAAATCCTGAAGACTGCCAAGCTCCATTGAGTGTTGGAAATTATCCATAAATTCCACTAGCAACAATTGCCCACCATGTTTTTCGAACACTAACCCAAAAGTGATTCTCGATTGACGCATATGTAAGATATGACATATCTGGGTGATTTTAAATTTTAGAATATTTTGTTAGAGAAAAAACTCATCAGATATATAATATTGGTCATTTAAAAAATTATCATTTCAAATTAGTTTAATGAATTTATCAATTTAATAATTACTCACATATTTATTTAAATATTTACATATTTTAATTTTCTGTAAGAATTTTTTTATATATTAAAAGAAATATGATGTATAAAAATTTTATAATTTTATCAATATTTCATCTTGAGAGCACATTAATTGTGAATATTTTAAAATAATATTTTAATACAATATACATATTTTAATTTTTATTCAGTTATAATCAATTTGTAAAAGCATATTTATTCAAAGTATTTCATATTTAAAATTTATTAATAATTATATTACATATATGAATAATAGGAATATAAAGATGCATTTTATTGTACGTAATATATTTGTGTGTATAGATATACACGACATCTCAGAGAATAAAGTAGGAGTCACAGACTGTGCGGACTGTGGAGGGGTAGCATACAACACAGTAAAGAGAGAAAAAGGTGGGTAGCAGCAACTACGGTCAAAATTAACCCCACCATTCTCTAATTTGCTCCCCTTGTGTGTGTGCATGCGTGGGATATACACACGGAATCACTGTCTTTAAGAGGCAGAGGAGAGAGGATAGAGAACAAACGGTGGATCATCCGAGTAAACACACATGAGCCTGGCCTCTGGTCACATGATGGCAGCTTACTGCCTATCTTCTGAAAATCTCCTCTGCTAGATACAGACAGTGGAGAAAAGACATAGGAGTAGCCTATCGGGGGAAAATAAATGAAAAAAATAAAAATAAAACAGAAAGAGGAAAATAGAAAGACCCCACTTTTGCCCTCTTTAATTTTTATGCAGTAGTTTTGCCTAATTTGTTGAGATCTCCAATCGCTCTCCTTTCACTGACTCTCACGGGGACAGCGACGTCTCCTCTTTCTCGCTTCTCCCCTCTCCTTCTTTATCAATACTTCACTTCCGATATTTATGCTCTCCTCTTTCCTCGCTTTGTTTTCCTTATATATATATATATATAGGGATCATATATTTATGGGCATAAGCATTTTAGTGCTGTTGTTTTCCAAACAGTACAAGTCCCTGCTTTTTTCCAAAAAGAAATATATTTCTCTTTCTATTGCTTTTTTCTTTTCCCACAAAACGGTTCAACAGTTTATTGTCTTTGAAGCACTGGATCCAGCTCAACACGTTTTGGAACAGCTAGCGGATTCAATGAGGCTGATGGGGTTTCCGCAACATACAAATTTTTTAGTTGTTTTGGTATGAATTTATATTCCTTTGTTTTTAAGTTTATCATCATTTCTCGTATCTGTATACTTCTCTATATTCTTCCCATTTTCACTCAAAAGTAATTTGTCTCCACGTCTTGGCCGTTTGGTTTCTGATACTGATCAGATCTTAGCTAGCTTTTAGAAAAGCAGGAACTCGATGTCAAGTTGTTGACTTCTTGATTGAAGCTTCTTGTGTAATGGGACAAGAAAATTAAGGAGGTATTTTTTTTTTTTTGCATAATCCAGATTTGATACTGGGTGAGCACGATGTGAGCTTAGTTTCATTTGATATGTGACATGCATTATTTGTGTTGTTCAGGGACCGGTGCCCTAGTGCTTGCCGGGTTTCTTCCATTTTTGGCTTTTGAATTGTTCTACTAAATTTCTGGCTTTTTTGTTTTTTTTTTTTTTTTCGTTTCTGTGCCAGAGTGGCCTGTGAAAACCTTGTCACCTAGGGTTAGGGTTCATGCAAGCTGCACACTTTAAAGGGTATGGAGCTTATTTCAGATTAAAATTTGCCAGATCTCGGTTGAGCAGTATCTTTTTTTATTTTATTTTTATGGTTCTTAGGTCAATTTTCGTACCTTTCCCTGGTAGGTTTTACAGTAGTCCAGATTCTGTTGAACTGCTCAAGTTGAAATTTATAGTGAATGTATTAAGATTAAAGGCTGATGCTTATGAAAGCAAAAGGAGTAAAGGCTGTTGCATTCTTTTCCTTTTTCTTTGATTTATTAATTACCTTTTGTCTCCCATTTTCGGTTCCTTCCTATTTCAAAATTTTCAATAATTGCTCTGCAAAAGGTCAATAAAATAGCAAGGCAATAATTATTAATTATAATGAAGCGTTTACTGCTACAGGGAGGCTATATGTTATTTCAATTAGTAGTTTGTTTTCCCCATGTGCAGCTGATAAAGAAGCGGACGACTAATGACATCTTGAATGCGCGCAGCATGTTCTGGAAGTTCCTTCTAATTAATGGTCGAAAGCCTATACATAATTTAATTGCATTTTCGTTTCTGCATCCCAAGTTAGTATATATGTTGCCTGAAGCAATTCCTTGCTGCTTAAAGGCTGTTGTCCTAGTCTAGCTTGGACTTTCTTTTGGGATGTGCTGTGATAAATGGTTTAAGAGAGCTTCCTCCAGTCCACTCATGGATAGGGAAAGGGTTTGAATTAGCTGCCGTCTCATTCATTCAAACGCAGTAGGAAGGAGAGAAGTGGTTTTCTATTGTGAATGTGTGAATGGTGCGGGAGATAAACTTCATCCTTCTCTTCTCTGTGCTTGGACTGAAGGGAGCTCCCTTTAACTGTGTTCATGACCTCTTCCTAAGCTGGTCTTTGTTGAATTCTCCTTCTGGGGAATCTTTTTTTTTTTTTTTTTTTGTCTCTCTGGATTTGGATATTAACTGGAGAATCGCATCTCAAATTCAAGCGAAATGTATATGTACAAAAACGTTTGTGCAAACTGTATCGGTGGCATTAACATTTTTGTACTTTTGTTTTTTCATATTTTGGTCAGTGTAGGTGCTCATAAACAAGTTTCTTTACTTGGATATGCAAGGTCCATATCGAAGTTCTTCGCCGCCGCCGCCACCCCCCCCCCCGGGGGGCTCTTTTATTTTGGGGTGGGCGGGGGGTGTGCGCGCTAAGCATTAACCTAAGCCATTTGCTTCTTCTAGTTGCACGACTCGTTAACGATGATGTGCTTGCCAAATATATGCTGCATAGATTATAAGCAGAACATTTCAAGTTGGGCTTTTCTGTAATGAGTTGAGTTGGCTTTGTGTAGGACCAGGAATTGAAGGTTCCGTGTTTCAGCTTAATTGTAAGTACTCTCTGTTGTATTAAATAAGGAAATGAAGGTCTTATTTACCAGGAATTGGAAAAAGATGGTAAAATGCACCACGCTCATTTGACAAGACGTCTTATGGGTACAGGTTGGCAGGTCGCTTTGCACAATTGTTTGCCAATATCTAGTAGACTCTGAGTAGGTGCAAATAGTTCTGTACCGGATGCTTGATTCTCTCTATTATCCTTCTTTCTTTGGAAGAAAAGTCTCTTGCTCTTAAATTATTAATTTTACAAGTGATGAAAAGCCGCACACACTGACAAATTCTGTAATTAGGAAACGAAGGGAGCAGATTTGGTTGGGTCAGCAAACTTTTAGGCGAATTGGAAGTTAGTTTTTGTTTTGATCACTTTGATATTTTATAAATTTTCTTCGGGGGGGGGGGTAATCATTTTACAAAAATCTCGTTGCCTCATACTTTTCAGGCATCTCCTAATCGTGTTTTTTTTTTTTAATTATTTTATTCATGAATTTTTATGGTTCTCTAATTACTATTGTAAATCAGAATTCAATGTAAAGTAACATCATTCTTGACATATTCAAAACCAAACAAATCTCATTAGATCCATTGGATTTGATTTAGAAAATTTTAACTCGATTTTTTACGACCAAAATTTTGGATTGGTTTGTTTTAATTGGACTTAATGTTATATAATTTCTTTAAAAGCATTTCAAACACATAATTTTGAGGCATTGAAGTAGAAGTTTAATCCGAATTAATTTATGCTAAATTGAAATATATATATTATCCCATCGTCATATTTACAACTAAAATTTATTCAAAATGTAAAAACATATTTTTTTATGTGGAAGATTATTATTTACACAAACTTTGTTATGTTAAAGTGAATATAGATATGACTTCAATAATTGTCAGCTATTTAAATGAATTATGTATCTGTAACTGTGCCTGCGCCTGTGCGGGTGCGGTAACTTTGGTACTTATGGTACTTTTTATATTTTTGGTTGATAAAACGTAAAAGGGATAATGTGCTGTGTCAACTATGAACTCATTGTTATTATTTAATTAAATTTAAGACTATATTGATATGAGTGATAGGTTAAGAACCATAATGAATAATAATAATAATAATAATAATAATAAAGATTTAAAATAATGTTGTCTTTCTCTTCCACCGCTACTCTCCCAAAAGCAATTGAACAATGAAACTTTTCTCACAAGTTTATCCAAAAGTTAAAATCACACGTATATTTTAATTCATTACAATGTGGCGTTCAATGAGTTGTCTTCTTTTTTTTTTTTTTTTGTCCCTTTTAATTTGGAAGTCCTTCATTTTCTGCGAGGTGTAAAGGGTAAATCTTGTGATAGTGCTGCATGCTAAAAGAATAGTGCTTGTATGTTGACAAATCTTCCTTTTGTGGCCTTTTCACTAATCATTCTTTTATGAAAAAGCTGATCCACAATGCCACCAATTTATCATTCTTCTGTGGCCTTTTTCTCTACTCCCCCCGGTGCAGCAAGTGTTTGCTGGGGGAGAGAGAGAGAGAGAGAGAGAGAGAGAGAGTAATGGACTGGTGGAAGAGAAGGGTTGTCTTGTTGGTTAAAAATGGGAATAGTTAATAATCAAGTAGCAGTGAATTGTAGCAGGAGTGTGTGTTTCTCTCTCTTTTTTTCTTTTTTTTTTTTTGAATTTTTTCTTTTTGTCAGTGTTGGCATAAAATAACCCGCCCCAGGGTCTCAGACAAGTGCAAAAAGGCCAATGTGGTTGGAACTTGGAGCTACCTTGTTTGTGTATTAAAATTACAAGTCACGATAACTCTTTATGGTAATTAGTGAGGTCGACAACACGTACGCGTTTGTTACTTCATATGTCAAAATTCGAATTCTGAAACAGAAGGCAATAAAGAAACCATGTAAGTGGTCCAAGTTACCGAGTCTTTGAACTCAAGGAAATGAGGGGGAATCATCACTTCCCCAAAAAATGCGAGGTTACTTGGGGTTCTCTGCATTCCAATATGTGGTCTGCATGCTTTCCCTTCTATCACTGGACAATAAATGTTCATATTACTGATTAGAAATAAGTCAGGGAGGTATGCACAATAGAAACAAAATTCATTTATTTATTATAATTAACATGTAATTTTATAACCGTAATTAATAATTATGACGATAAATTAATGTGTTTTTATATCTATTTTGTGTGTGTGTGTGAGAGAGAGAGAGAGAGCGAGAGAGAGAGAGAGTGATGTAACTTTATTGATTCTCTCCTAACATAAAAGATGGATGGAAATAAGGTAAGTCTAGTGAAACTTTTACTTCTATAATATTACCTAGCTATAATTAGTGCAAATTTTATTACACAAAAGAAAATTGAAAACCTTAGAATTTAATTAATATATTTTTTAAATAGTTGAGATTACTTTGATGAGAATTTAATTCATCAAAAGTACATATGAGCATATAAGTAGTTAAATTCCTTTGAAAAATACCATCTCTTGAATTTTAAGTAATGTAAAAGCCGTGAAATCTAGATAATTTGAAAAAAATTAGTTTTAAATTTTTGTAATTTGATCATTAACATTTTCTTTATTTTAAACTTATACTTTTTAAATTCATTTCAAATTAATCTATTTTGGATGAAAAGCAATCAATTTGTTAATAATTTTTACTTGATTAAAGTATAATTTTTAATCATTTTGACCATATTTTGTCTATAAAAGATTGATTTAAATAAATTTAAAATGTATAGAATTTAAATAAAAATATAAAAAATTTAAAACTTAATTATAAAATTTTAAATTTAATTTTTTTTGTATATTTTTAAATATGTTCTATTACTTGGAATGACACATTGGCGGATGCAATTAGCATGATTGCCCTATATAGTGAACCATAATAACATAACCTGAGCAAAACTAAGGAATAAGTTGGGAAAAAATAAAAAGATCATAATATTTAAGACAATAATTGTTTGATTAGAATTTTTAATAATAGTAAACTTTCTTAACTAAAAGAAAACAAACTTAAACAGTTCTAATAAGTTCATTTAAAATTTTTTGCATTCTTTTAACTTTAATTTGTGTTATTAGATCTTTATGTATGTGCAATGAATTGTTACATATATTAATTTGATTATCATCATTTTCTCTCATTTTAAAAGGATTTTTCTTTTTATTATTAACTATATCAAAAGGAGAAAGATCAAAATATTAAAAGTAAAATTAACATTATACTTACAAGGAAAATTTAATTTGTAGATGTTATTATTCATCCTCGCAATCACTTGAAATAATTTATCTCATCTTAGTTGTCAATTTAAATGCCTTTGTGTAGAGAATCTCTTCTTGCAAAAACACACCCAAACCTAATTGCTAAGTTCAAAAACAACTTTCTTTCTCCCTTTATTGGCTTTATTTGTATATTACTTAGTCCTTTTTTTCTACGTGTTGATGTATCATTTTATGTAATTGTTTAACCAATTCAACTTTCTTCTTACCACCCAAATTAGGCAAAAAATCCTAAGGGATAAATAGATTAAAGTCATAGACAATTTTAAATAGGAGACAATTAGTTACTAAATAGATATTTTTTTATAAGTAAATTTAACATTTGTTAAACACTTTTTTTTTAATTCTTTAATTTTTTTTGAATGATAGTGCATAATAAGACTATTAATATGTCAATTTGTCCATTAATTTAAAAAAAACATGTAATTGAAAAAAATAGTTTGATTTCTAACTTTCTCACTAAGTCTTTTAAAAATAGTTTAAGAACTTAATATTTCAATAAGAAATAATAGTCTTTAAAATGCCATATAAATGCACAATTTTGTTGAAGAACAAATTTATTATATTGATCGTATCGTTGGTTTTATGCCAGTAATGAAATGTGTCATTTTTAAAAATCTATTAATAAGAACAAAAGTAGAATCCCTTCAATTCTAAAGCAAAATTCATAGATAAATCAACCTAAAGTTTACTAGGTATGGGTAAAGATGTTTAAAGACTATAAGTATAACTCTAGATTTAACTTGTTTACAAATAATATAATTCTCACACATCTTCTCAACACTTTTCTTTATGTGCAACAAAAAAAAAGTAATCATTCAAAATATCTAAAATTTTTCTAACACCAAAGTATCTCATTAAACTACCTTTATATGCTTCCTTTGTTAATAGTTCTCTTAAAGAACTCTTAGACAAATATAACTTATTTTCTTTAAACAATAAACCACCATACCTATAAAATTTTTCAAAGGCAACATTTTCACATACATTAAACATATTATCAAAATTAGAATTAAATATATAAATCTTTAATGTACTTAAATCCTAACAATGTTGTATTTAAAGTAAAGATAAGTGTATAATGATTCATTATGCATATGTAGAGATCTAATAACAAGAATTAAATCTAAAAGGATACAAGAAGTTTTAAATGATTCATTGAAATTTTTTGACTTGAAAGCAATGCATAATAAAATGATCAAGGGTTAAAAGAATAACAAGGTTTAATAAATTTAATACAAGTTTAAGAACAACTTATTTGAGGAATTTAAGTTAAGACTTTGGCCTATAATTTATTTCTTTTCATAACTTGGCACATACCTTGTTTCTTTGGGGGACCATATGTATTATTTAATTATTATATAATTGTAATATGTTAAACAATGTCTTAATTTAAGTACAATCCATCTGATCTTTTATTTGGTAATTTATTAGATAAGTTTATTATTTCTTATACTATTTTGGATTTATTATTTTATTTTAAACTTTATATATGTGTGTGTAATTTATTTTTGTGGGAGTTGGCTAATTGATTTTTAATAAAATTTGAGAAACTTTTATCTTTGGTTCTTTCGAAAACTTATTAACATTACTTTCTTGACATTTTAATTCTAATTTATATATTTGGTTTGTGTTTTCTTAATAAGTATTGGTTAAGATTTTACTCTTATTAAATCTAATTTAGTTTCTTTAGGTTTTGAATTTATTGTTTTGCTAATGGGTCTCATTATGTTTTTTTTTTTAATTTGCATGAAAAAGAGAATATTGAATTCAAATATTATAAAATACTATAAAAAACTACTAAGTTGATGTTAAATATTACAAATTAAAATTAAATTTAAATACTTAGATTTGTCTAAAGTTAAGTAAACATTACTATTTACTTAAAATAATTGAATTTCTTTTTATTGTAGTAATACACACACACACACACACACACACACATAAATACATATATACATACATACATACATACATACATAGATACGTTTTGCACTAATATTAAAATAGATTAACAATAATTCAAATTTAACTTAAAGAATTAAAAACTTACTATATTCCCAATCATTTTCTTTCATACTAAAAATAGATTATTTTAATTTATTTAGTTTGTATAAAATTTAAATTCTTAAGTAAAGATTTTCATAATTTTACCAACCTAAGAACTTTTACTCTTTAGTTAGTTTGTCATGTATGCAAAACATATGTGTTGAGTATTAAAGGTAATGATTAAATACATATAGCAATATAATAAACATTTATAATAAATTTTTATATACATGAAATCAAATGTAAAAACATAACATCAAACATGGAACAAAATTATAATAATACCATCCATTACAACTAAGACTTAAACATTATTATTATTATTTACATATAGTTTAAAAGAAGTAATGTGCTTAAAGTAAAGAGTGAAGTCTTATCTTATTGTGTATCTTAAATAACCCTAAGCCCAACTTTCAAAAGCTATGAACTAATTTTCATTTTGTTAAAATGTATATACCTTATAGCTTGAAGATTAACACTTATCAATAACACAATAAAGTGGCTTATAACATGCTGAACATGACTTTTCTGTGCTTTCTTAAGGGCATTTTAAAGTCATTATACCACTTAATAATGCACTTAATATTTTTCAATTTATAATATACTTTAACTTTATAGAAGTTTATCGACAACTTAAACACAATATAAATCATTATCTTTTCTTTATATGCCTTTTAGTCATTGAGGTTTCAAAATGAATAAATAAGAATCTCATATAGTTGATATGTTTGATAAACTCCTCATCATTTTCCATTTTGCATTCTTTAAAAATGTTAAAAAAATTTCATTAACTATGAAAATTTCTTAATTGTTTAAAAAGCTCAAAATTTATTCTTTAAAGGTTCTATCTAATGATTCTTTTAGCTAGAGTTTGTAGCATACAAGTCATATTTATTTTTAAAATAAAATTTTTAAAATATTAAAAATTATTAATATAAAAATCACTTTTTAAATCTACCAATTTTGAAATATAATATTAGAATCTTATATAACACAAAATTAGAAAATTTTTGGTATAAATTTCATATACTTTAATATTCTTATTGATTATTATAAATTTTTTAAAAATAATTTATTTATAGAATAATTAAAAAATAATATTAAATTATAGATTTTAATTGGTTGTACATGACATATGGTGCTTTCTAATTGGTTAATAAAATATAAAGTCAAAAGAACCTTTTTTAAATTTGGTTAAATGCACTACATGGCACCTTCTCAGTGGTGGTTATCATATGTAATGATGGTTATGTATTGGTGGTTTTCATTACACCTAATTAATCAACTAGGCACCTTATTTTACTTATATGGCTAGAGAGGGCAAGCATTCACCATTATCTAAACCTACAATGATTATAAAATTTTGATACATACTATATTTTGACTTCTTTTATTCATTGAAGTGGGTAGTTTTTAAAAATAACATGTTAAAATGATTCAATTTTAAAATTTAGTGACTTGAATTACACAAACTGAAAATCGATGATCCAAAAAAAAAGGTTTACGAAATTAATGACCTAATAGTAAATTTATCCCCGGAGTAGTAGTATTAGCATATCTTCGTCGACAATCCAGTGCAGTATATAGACAATGCACTATATGCAATGGCAGGTGTTTAATCTTCTCAGGGGCTTTCTTGTAGATGTTCGTCGGCATTTCAGTGTAACAACAGATAATTTATCTTCTCGGCGTTTGACAAAGGTGAGTGCTTTTTCAGCAAGTGAATTTTCTTTTCTCTCTTTTTTTTAAAAAAAAAAAAGGTGGGGGGGGGGCACCAGACCATATGCCATTATTTAAAGCAGGCATTTTAGTACAGTGATCGAGGCATTGTACAAGAAGTACCATGGAACTCCATTTTTAATTACTTGCCCTGCTCAGCTCATGGGTGTGTGCTCCTTCTGACTTGCTTTTGTCCTTTTATATTTTGTTTGTTAAAACGTTTTCTTCTATTAAGATAGGACGGAGCTGGTCTCGCCTTACCATAAAAATAATTCCGTATCCTTACAGTTTAGTTTATTTTGGTCTATAGCTTCCTTGAAGTTTGTTATTATATATATATATATGTTTGTACGATTGTAGTAAGAAATTATCAGATCTCGAATATAAAAAAAATTTTTAAAAAAAAGAAAAAGAAAAATTGATAGCGTGCCATTGACTTGTGGGTCAATAATATTTACTAAAACATGACAGGTGAATTATTTTTTTATTTTTACTTTGGGGCCTTTTACTTAAACCCAAACCTCCACCCAGCCCAAAGAATGAACTTTGCTAATTGTTGAATCTCAAAGCTCAGCCCACATAATACAAAAATGCTCCTGGGGGGTAAGTCGTGTGTGGGTTGGGTTGACTGCCCTGGGGCTCTATTCTGTTCCCTTTTCCGGTGCATTTTTGTAAAGGCATTAACAAGGTAGAGGTTTATCTTGTAATAGAAAATAACAGTCAGTTTTGTCTAATTGATACTTATTAATAGGCTTCAATCTTTCAATGACTAAAAGGTATATCAGATTGTTTCTTTGTCCATGACACAAGAATTTATGTTTTATTTTCTGATAGTGTAATATGAGTTGTGAGACTTATGATGATTTGCGGTGAGTCTTTTAGTATAATGATCACCTTTAGCTTAAAGTGATCGTTATTTATGTCATAATGGCCATGGTCACACCTATAGAAAATATAGTAATGTGTTGGAATCAACAACAGAGCCAAGGGCACAGAGGGGGAATGCCCTCTGCCTCTTTTATGTGGGATAGAAGTGTACAAAATAAAATAATTAAAACTTAACATTCAATTAAATTTTTACAGAAATTTTAGAATACACTAAAGAGAAAATACTAATTAAAAAAATTAATATCATTCATATGATAATTATGATAATTAAATTTTTAAACATATATAAACAATTATAATTAAAACTTTTTGTTAAATGAGAGAATAACTAAATAAGAAAATACCTAAATTAATACTATTAAATTTGGTCCTACAAATTAATTGTATCATCTTAAAATTTCAAATAAATAAGTTTTATCCTTTTTTTCTTATGAAGTATCATTGTATTTAAAGTAAGTATTGAATTTAGTTAATCATTTAATAAAATATTTTACAAAGAAATTTCTATAAAAAATAGAAATATTTTTAAAATTAAGAATGTGTTTATAAATAAATAAATTACGAGTAAAATTTTCAGTATAAGATTTATTGTCTTCAAAATTTTAAAAAGATGTTATAAATAAAGTCTTTTTTTTTTTACAATTATGTTATTAAAAATATTATTTAATCTTATATTAAGAAAAACAAATGTAAATTTTGACACTAATTAATGTGAGATATAAGTATAAAAAATAAAATAATAAAAATTAACACTCAATAGAAATTCTAAAATCTATTAGAAAGAAAATAATAACTCAAAAGATAATTTTTTATATCACTTATATGAGAATGGATGATTAATAATTTATTGAAATAATTTAACTATTAAACTTGCATATGAATTTATAATTAAAAATTTCTAGTTAAATGAAAAAAAAATACTCAAACTAAATTAAAAAATATTTAACAAGAAAATAAAAGTATTAAGTCAAACTATTAAATATTTGCCTAATAAGAAATAATTGATGTTCAAATATTTACAATAATTTAATTAAAACTTTTAATTAAATTAAAATACTTCAAAATAAATAAATAAATTTAAAAATCAAAATAATATCTAAATTTATAATATAATTGTGGAATATGGAAGATAGCTTGTGACATGTCATGCATCACCCCCTAATTTTTAAATAGCATCAACTTATTAGTATTTGTGTTTATTTTTTTTTGTAATGTGAGGGAATATAATATAGATTAAGAAGAAATTACAAAGTATTAGCTTATCTAAACAATTTCAACTATTTTTTATACAATAAATCTTATAACCAATATATAAACACTTTTTTGGAAAATAAAATTATGTCTTGTTTATGCATTACATTCCCTTAGTATCATATCTTTATTAAATTTTAATTGAGAAGCATACAAAAAAAAAAAGGTAATGCTTTCTTCTTACTCTCTTTGCCTTGTTGAACTAATTTGGTAATCAAACTTAAAATCATGGGATTTTTAGTGTTTTTGATTTGATATTTTTTATTTTTCAATTATGATGTTAGATATTAATTAAAATTGGTATAACAAATTACTTTATGTATTTTTTAGGGTCCTCCCCAAATTCTTACCATAACTTGTTGAATAATTTTTATGAAGTTTTTCATTTCATCAATTGGGACTAAATAAGGAGTTAATAAATGGTCTTCATTTTGTTGTTGGACTTCTCAATCAAATGCATTGTAACACTCTCAACGATCAAAGAGATTTCTTTCATTTTGGAATATTGTTTATCCAGCAATCAACTTATTGATATTGGAAGATCTATAGAAAGTCTTTTGTTGTATCATTCTAAATTCAATAGAATTCATAAGTGCATTATAGCAATCATAAGGTTTATCTAAACATGCTTTTAGCTTTTGTTGAGTCTACTCCTTTTGACTTTTACACTACATTTAAAAAAATAAAAAAGAAAAACAAACAAGAGAAAAAGAAAAATGAAAGGAAAGAATGGGGAAAAAAATGGAAGAAAATAAAAAAATTAATTCTATTTTTATTTGAAAACACGTGAATAATAAAAAATATATAATTTATCTTATACGATAAATAAGAAAATCTCTTTTTTATTTCTACATCATGTTAGTCAATAAGCAAATTTGTCTAACTAAAAATATAACTACATTCTATATTATTAAGCTTACATAATTGGAGGAACTGGTTTTGATTGACTCAAAAGGAAAATTTAAAATTTACTTTTCCTTTCTCCCTATTCAAAACATTTCCAAAACATGAAGATTTCCTTTTTCCTCGTGTTTTCCTTCCTCCATTTATGTTTTCTCTTCTACCAAACATAATGTCAATAGCAGTTGAGTTGCACAAACAATTTGGCTTCTATCGACTTTTTGGAAGAGATGCCATAATTTGTTACTTGATACTAAATTTGAAAGGCTTTTGTTCCCCAGTAGAGCTAGGGTTTGGTGTGAACAAGTTCAGGAACTTAATATAGGAGCCTTATCAAATTAGTCAAAATATTTAAAAAGTGATGCAAGGTTACGAGGTGTAAAACCAAAACCAAGGTAGCAACATTGAAAGGAAAAAAAAAAATAATGTTCATATGTGTTTGGAACTACATGGATGCATATAAATACCATATGAATTGGTAATGATAACAAAATTTAATGAGGCAAAAAAGAATAATAAATTAAAACAAAATATGGGCCAAGTGTTTTATGAGTTATAAAAATTTATTTGCATATTTTTTTCAAAATAGAAAAGAAAAATGCTAGAATTTTAGTAATTGGGCTTGGGGGAGCTACAGGACCCTGAGCTCCGCCTTCATTTTTATTAGTTTTTATTAGCTTTTGTTTAAATATTTTTATAGACTATCATAATAGAACTTGAAAAAAAAAAATGAAACTCCTTAATTTGATATATTTTAATTTATAATTTTTTTAAATTCATATATTACTTATTTCTGTACCTTTTTTTTGTCTTACATTTTTAATATATATCCATACATTTGCACTTAATATTTCTTAAAAGAAACAACTTAACAGATTGATGATGACTTGGTTTCCATAATCAGACGATGCCCCACGATCAAGTGTCACCTTTTCTCCACAGCCCAGTAGCTAAAGAATTAACGAAAAATTCTTACTCAAGTTATCACGACTGGCTACTAGAAAGGTGCTGGAGCTTACCTGGTTCTCTAGAGCTAAGCTCCCACATTGCACCAAGCTCCTGTCATCACTGATCTACAAAGTCTAAAATATATATAATCACTAGGAAAATATATAAACAATAACTTATCGCTTCATCAGTCTTTTAGATATATAATGAAGTGCAAGGGCCCTCCATCATAACATAAAATTAAGCCCAGTTGGAATTGATCAACCGATCATAGTTGAAGATCTAGATCAGGCTGCTGATTATCCATTCTGGGTGTGGATGATGATGGTCGAGATTGAGCAGTGTTCCAAAATCCTTGATGAACTGCTACTGCATTACTAGACGAACCTAAATCTCTATGGCCTCTGAGAAAGCTTGTCCTTGTGTCAAATCCAAACAATGGCCTTCCTTGTTGACCTGAGGCTGAAGTACCCGCAGGATAACATAGATACTGATGTTGCATTGATGCATTCTGGCCCTGACCTGATGGCATCACTCGCGGTTGGCGTGATGGAATCACCTGCACTTGTGCTTGCGATTGCAGCATGGCAGGATTACATATGGCTTCTAGACCCCATGGTGCTTGCTGCTGACTCCAATCTGCAGGTTCAAATTGATGAGCACTCTGAATCTGGCTACTCTGACTCTGAGCGATGTTGTTATAATTTGCAGTCCCATGCAAATAGTCCGAACCGCCACTACCAATGGCACTTGGCCCCTCCCCATTTGGGTATTGTTGAGAGTGAAAATCATTGAAGAAAGAGTAGGTTCCCTGACCTACATTTGGAGCCCTGTTTGTGGTTTGCGGGGGTAACCACATTGGCTGTGAATATTTATCATATTCCAGGGGCCATGACTGAAATCCAGTGCCTACCTGAGATGGCTGGCCATAAATACCATATAAATTTTCATCTATTGTCGCAGTGGGGTAATCATGATATGCACATTGATTTTGCTTGGCACTAATTTCCATGATAGTTGCAATTAGAAGGTCCACACCATCACCAGTGCCAACTGTTTTTCCTGATCGGGAAGAACCACAAACATCCATGTTTCTGCTTCCATTAGTAGCCTTGGTTGGACCTTGTGGAGCGGCAATCATTTCTCCCCCAAAAGTATGGTTAGAAACATTCATGTTTCCTTCAGACTCACGGACCATGTTTTCTTTGTAACAGCCAGTCAGTACGTTACAAAGGTTTGTGTTTCCTCCAGAGTCACAGACCATCTTTCCTTTGTAAGAGCCAGCTGGTACATTAGAAACGAAACCAAGGCTTTGATCTTTCTCAATAAAATCACCATGAAGCAAATCAAGGAAGCTGAAAGGGAATTTTCTTTCTCCTTTAAGTTCACCTACTACACTAGAAGACATTTGATCACCACTAAAAGCATGCAAATGAGCAGCAGCAGGGCCCTGGGGGGCAAATGGTGCACAAGGATTCGGACGATTTGGAGTTAGGCGCAAGTAGGTGGAAGGCAACGATATTCCATTTCCATGAGAAGTTACAGTTGGAATCAGTGATAGTTTCCTGTTGACAACCTTTTGAACAGCTGGTCCCAGGCCTTTGGAAAAGTTAATTAGACTTTCCCTGTAACTCCCCCCAGCTTCTGTGCTCTGCAGCGTCAAGCTCTCACCAATTATTTAGAATGGATAAGATTACAATGGAATATAAAAATAAGCATTCTTTTCCTGTTAAAACGACGATGAACTTACATAGAGAAGCTGTTTTGAGGCACCATCCACTGCTGAAACTGTCAGCTCATTTGGTTTAAGATTCGAGGTCGGAGGTCTGTATGTTCTACGCTTCTCAATTTCATGGGAATTGAAATGTCTACCATCTTTTGATCCTGTCCCTTGTTCAAACAAGAAAAAAATTTATTGCCTAAGATATTCCTGAAAGATGTAGACTACAATTACGTACATAAATACATGTTTCAAATACAAAGTTCAAAGATATCATACTGAGAAGCACACTAACTACATTATATTTGCAAGGACGGACCATCTAAATTTCAAAGAAATGCCACAAAGATCAGCATGCTTACTCTGCGAACCTCCAGCTTCAGCCGCAAGGGGTCTTTTATCGGCACGTTTTCTTGTTCCCAAGTGGTCCAACTCAAACCTCTGTGGTTCATTCCTCAGAGAACGAAAGACCCGGTGAGCAAGTTCATGGAGAGCACGAGCCTGAAATCGAAACAGTGATGCTTCAATTTGTAAGGACCCTCTACCCTTAACCAAGTTCCATCGTATGCTATAGCAAGCAATATAGCCACAATTAACTTCATTTAGTAATATTTTTATATTTATTATCCTAGTAGCTATAAGGGATTGAGTTAGACATACCTCTGAATAAAAAATAGAACTTGATGCATTAAATTTCATCGCATTGATGGCTATCAGAAATACATCACTCTGTACGTAACAACATGCAAAGTGTCAGTAATACATTTATATTTATTATCTTGTTATGCAGATTCAAAAGCATTAAAATCTCGCACCGACTAGATGCAAAAAAACCTAGCACGATTAATAGTTTTTAGTTCTTGGGATCTGATGTTTCCCGAAATATGTATGAATAAACATGCTCGTTTGCTTTGACTAAGAAACTTGTGCATGCATTCTGAAGCGAAATATGCATATAAGTTCGCGATGCATACACAGGAAGCTAAGCATTTATATAGGATAGGGAAATCTTTTATGGAGGCAATCTCACAAATACAAATAAATACATAATGTTTTTATGTTTATACACTGACATTTTATATTATATGAATAATATTTTATATAATATATAAGAAATGTATAATAAAATAACACAAAATTTATAAAAAAAATAATCTCTTATATGGTATATAAAATATTCTTAACGTAATATGAAATATTTTGTATGTTGCATTTGTATTCATGAAATTAAGTGGTCATTTGGTCATTTTATTAATGTGTAAACTTGAAATTTTGCAAATGAATGAAACCTCAAATTGTTCCAAACTTGTATACATCCCTTCTTGAAGTTTAGCTCTCATTGTGCCAAAATCCATAGGCTCTTTGATGATGCTGTAATAGCCCTCCACCTTTGCACGAAAGAAACACATCATTTACTATAGCACAAGCGTATAATAAGGTAATAATATTGTGTATCATTGAATGGAATTGGTGTAAATATATATATATATATATATATATATATAGACTGCATATTTGTGTGCACACTCATGAGTAATACAGCAAAAATCAACTGCCAACCTCTTTAGGATCAACCGGTTGTGCGAATATCTCGTGGGTGTCTCTCCTGTACCAACAACAGCGGCAAAAAGCAAGGGTTCAGAGTAGAAAGGAGCATTGATATTGATATCCTCAGGATTCTTCTGATGGTCTAGATATTATATTGTCGAAGTCTTGTTTGACATTATAAAAGAGCATTAGATGTCTAATGGCAGTACCACAATGTATTATTATTATATTGCATTTTATCCATCAAAATAGAGACTCCATCAGTCACCATGAATTAAAAACAGATGTGTCAAAGTTCAACATCAAATGATTTTGAGTATGTAAGTCAAGACAATTAACTTCATTGAAAATTTAATAACACAAATTAATTTTCATGCGACAAGTAAAAATGGTAAACGAAAAAAATAGATACGAATTACTGCAAGAATAAAACTGTTTTAAGGTGTAACGTTTAATCATTTATTTTTGGGGGTAAGCCCGCAGCATTAGATACGCGGAGTCATCTTTTGACTAACTAACCAAACTCACTCAAAGCTTGAGAGCACATTCTTGTAAATTTCTTGCAAAAGTTACCAAACACAACTGTAATTAATGGACAGAGGAGTCAAGCAGAGGAACCAATTTGATCATTATCTTCAATTTTAGCATGGTCGTATCAGAATTTAATATCACATATATTGAAGCATCAAGTGATGTAATTTACCTTTGTAGTATGTCAAGGATAAGCTCCAGTGTCTGTTTTCTAGGCATCCATTGTAGAGACGATAAGTTTGCCAGTTGATCACCAATTTTTGAGCTTCCTCCCTCCTGCATACAATTACAATTAGATTTTAAGACTTTGTGTCTATAAGCTTGAGGGTCAAATACCAAGGAAATTGGAAATTGAGAGAAGCCAAGTTGACGGGTCGGACGTGAAAATGACGTCTGATCTTTGGCTTCCACTAAAGGAAAAAACATAAAAGGTGAGTTGCAAACAAACTTGAAAGGACATAGGCAAACAATTTTATAAATCAATGCAATAGCCAAGATATTTTCCAGCTTAATTATATTTGATGGTAATTGTCATTAATGGATTTTCACACCCACCATGCATACGCATAAATAAACTGGGAAGGCCTAACTAGGCAAAAAATAGCCAGCAGCATAAAGAACTTGTTCATGATGAAAAGATGGGTAGGTAACAAAGGAAAATACATACATACATACATACATACATACATACATACATACATACATATATATATAAAATCAAAGGAGAAAGGAAAGAGTTGAGTTGAATACCTGTCCAAAAAGGTTGCTAGCAACAGAACTAACCACCACATCTTGTAGACTTTTGCGCTTGCGGCCCCTGCTTTTAGCATGGATGTTAGCACTCCTCCGCCCCCCACGGCCTGCCGGGGTAGGGTACTTACTGCTACCACCGTCGTTGCCATTAGCGGCATTGCTGGCACTATTATTATTATTGTTATTGTTATTGTTATTGTTATTAATTTTTGCCTTTTTTTGAAGGGCAAGGAGTCTTGTTTTTTCTTCCAATTCTGATATCCTCGCACTCCGCCTCAGCCCTCTTGCTCTTATCTTCCTCGCTTCCGCTCTCTCCATTTTTAAGCTGTTATTATGGAAGTAAGACAGGTGATACACTGATAGCGTTTAATGAAAGACAAGGAAAGATAATAATAATAATAATAAGGAAAACCAAAGCATGAAATAAATGTAAACATATGACTTTGGACATGATAATAATAACAAATGGACATGAAATAAATCTACCAAGTGTTGTTTGCCTTTGGACAAATATGATTCGTTTGTTTTGAATGTAAACGTATTGCTTCTATGTTTATTTCACATGTATTGTTTGCTATTTATTAGGATAGTATTATCAATTGTAAGACTCCTTTAGTAACGCTACAAATAAATTAATACAATGCTTGCGCATATTTGTTCAAGAATTGAAAATGGTGTAAATAGCATAAGAACTTTCCTAAATTCAAAAAAAAAAAAAAACTCATGGCCAAAAGATTCCACCAAAAACTATTCACAACGTGGGTCTTATTAAATAAAAAATATTTCTTTTTTTTTTTTTGAAATTTCAATTTTTTCCTGCGAAACAATTCGAAGTGTAACTAGGTCAGTAAAATATGCAATCAAATAAAAAAAAATGCATAACTAGATTTATTTTGATATTTTTATAATTTGCTACAAAAAAAAATCTCGTTTGTTATACATTTTGAAGTTTTGGTTAAAATATATATATATATATATATATATATATATATTTAAATGCTCTGGCCTCGCAGGATCTTTTTTAATCATCAAAACCAAACTCAAATCAAATACGGTTGGTCGGTTGGTTGATTGGCAGGTTGCTAATTAATAAAATTATTATTTTCATCTAAAAATTATAAAAATAGTGTTCAAGGATCTTCTTGTTAGAGGAGGAGGGATTATGCTCGTTATACAACACAGTGAACTTAAGTGTGGCACCAAAAAAAAATTTCACAGAACAAATTTTATGATATCCAGTAAGAATCACCAATTACTTCTAAAATCAAACAAAATTAGGGGCACATTTACTTTTCACACAGAGAATACAAAACTGACAAACTTTATATATCATAAACGAGCTCTCTAATCACTTGATTTGTAATGAGCGCTGGTAGGCTGCTAATTAATAAGAACGATTACCATACCTTATCCGATCTCGTCATTGCCATTCATTTAACATAGGTTTAAAAAAAAAAAAAAGGTAATGGGAATTGAGGATGGCTCGTTTATCATTAGCATCCTTGAATTCATTAGTTACCATAGTAAAAGATAAAGACAAAAAGGAAATGCGGTGGACAATTGACGGAGGAAGGAAATTGATTGATAGAAAAAAACCTGAGATGCAAACGGTGGAGGGGCTCGGGGTTTAGAATAATAAAACATACCAAATAATTCAAATGAATTCAGCCGTGTCACATCCACACATTACTTACTGCGGAAGCCGGCACATCACATTCGGTATTTAACCGTCACCTCCGCACTTTGTAATTACTTAGCATAAACACTGATATGGGAATAAGGGAATAAAAATATTAATTAATTAATTATTTGTAATTACTAAATAATTATTCACTTACATAGTCATAGGGATAAAATAAAAACAAACAAAAAACAAAAATTAATAGTACCATCGAAAGTATTATTTTTTTTTAACACCCAAACTCGCATTCTTTTAAAATTGTGTGCGCTTCTTCATCTAATACAAAGTCAGAAATAAACCCATTGAAAAGCAAACAATAGGTGGCGATATATTGTTACAAATGACTCAATCACATTCAAAGTTCAAACAAAAAAGTGCAAATCAACAAAGTAATGATAATAGTTATTGTTGCAAAGGAGTAACAACTATGGCGATATTGCCGATGAAAACAAAAAAAATTATCAGGTGACCCTTGCCTACTTCAAATGGTGGTAAGCACAAATTAACTTAGACAGACCTAAATAAATAATTCCAGTTAACTTACCCCAAAATCACACAACCCAACCCAGAATAGATGGAAACT
Organism: Ceriops tagal; assembly: GCA_021533255.1. Taxonomy (NCBI): domain Eukaryota; kingdom Viridiplantae; phylum Streptophyta; class Magnoliopsida; order Malpighiales; family Rhizophoraceae; genus Ceriops; species Ceriops tagal. The sequence goes on along the minus strand of CM038609.1, from coordinate 7,129,126 downwards.
CAATAACTTATAATTTGACTTACTCAAAAACTCAACATGTTCTGAATAATTCAAAATAGCCCAATCAACCTATACTACTTCAAAGCAGCGAAACTCAAAAACTTGAACAATCTAAATCTGAAAGCGACTAAGCCACGAGTCATAAACCGATCAAACTCTGAGCAACACAAATGAGAGATCTAGCATAAAACTGAAGTCTTTTGCAAAGCCGGGGACCCACATGCAAGGACTACCTTAGACTCAAACCATACCTACCATTTTCTTATTTGGTCTAGGTCTTCTGCTTTTCAAAAAAAAAAAAAAAAAAAAAAAGAGTCGACCCCACATGCAAGGACCACCATCTTTGCCAGAGACTCAAAACTGTAACCTAAAATTGGTCTTGGGTTCAAGACCACCACTCCCAAATCCTGCAAAAAGAAGGGGGCTCCCCATTCCCTTCTCAGTTGATCCAAAAAACCACATCCAACAACTCTCACAAGAGCAAGGTATCAAAAATGAACATAATGAAGATCAATTCGCATGAAAAGAGTTAAGAAAACCTAGGAGAAATTTTACCAAATCAAGCTTTCTTACCAACAAGAAGGAAATGAAAGCAGATAACACTTCCAATCAAGACACCTTCCAGAGAGGAAAATTCTCTATTGCTTCTCCCTTAGAAGTAGTGCTTTTACCTAAATTGACAGAAAGGCCAAACTTCACACTACAACAACATACTCAAGGGATGCTCTTTTATATATGGATCAAAATGTTGAGCATCCCCTGTCGGTGGCAGGCTTAGCGTTACGTGGAACGCTAAACTTGACAACTGTACGGTGATTAAAATGCCCAAATCCGTTTTGGTTTCCTTAAAATTACCGACGTACTTGGCACAATGACGTCATAGTTAACGCCGTTCAGTGGAAGATAAATCTAATAAGGTAAGCTTTTTAATACCAAAATGGCCTACACTAGCCAATTAGAGCGCACGACAGAAATTGTAATAAGAGCATCATGCATCAAAACACCCTGTTATAAGTTGCTAGAAAAACTGCACAGCATAATATGCACATAGAAATATGTGTGGACTTATATGCAAGTGCAAATAGATAGATAGGCTTATGGTGTTTGCATATGCAATTGAGCAAACCCAAAGAACTCCTAATTCCACCAATCTAACGCATGTGAAAAGAAGCCTTAGCCTTTCTCTTTAAACTTGCAACAGACAGGCCATAGCTCAGAGAAGAGGCCATCATCAAGCCTGAATCTAGATTATAGAATATTGTTTAAACACCAATTCTGTTTTCCAAATTTCTGTGTTACAACATGGTATTACAATAGAAAAGCAAAGACAAGTTTGACTCAATCAAAACAGTTTCAAACTAGGAATTAAAAATTGGGAGGAACCTACCACCCGTGACACTTGATGGCCTTCAAATCACGCAATCAACCAATCTGTGGAGGCTTTGCATCTGTTGCACCATAATTTCAGGTGCATGTTTCTTTGTGTGTAGCATGAATGGTACCATTTCTGTTACCCTAAAATCCAAGTAATATCTGTACTGCATCAATCATATTACCATAAGACCCACTTGTGCACTCATCAGCTAGCATAGCATTAATTGGATTATGCAGATCACTGCACTGACATCTTTCCTCGCATGGTGCATAGAATGAGGTAGAAAGGATCTACTAGGAAGGAAGAAGTAACATTTATGCCTCTAACTTAATGGCCAAATCAAGAGAATCCAGGCTATTTTGCTGTGTCCATAACTGTGCATATCTTCCGGCTTTAGTCAAAAGAACTTCATGTGGTCCTTGTTCGACAACTTTCCCTTCCTCCAGAACTATTATCTGTAAACCAATTTTGAGGGAAAGGGTCATTGACATAAAGACAAGTATTGAGTGGTACACACAAGGATTAAAATGGTGTATGAGCGCTCAAAGCCTTGGACAAATACCTAGTGACCCAAATTATCCACTGATCATATTTGACATCCTCATTCACATGAAACCAACATTTGGTGTGTCTATAACACCCAACAAAACAATACATAATTCTAGTAAACAACAGCAACAGGGCAAGCATCTGGACAAAAATAACACATTAGAATGCTAGCATACCATGCTAAAGAACCTCACGCAATAACTGATAATAATACTTGACAATGCCCATGCACCATATAACAGCATAATAAACTTGTTATAATTGATGTTGGACATTTTGGAACTTAAAAATGTATCTCAAAATTCTCAAATCTTTTTTTGAGATGTAGCCATATTGCAATGCCATCACACATAACAAATGATATGAGCAACGATCTGGTCTCTTGAGAGCAGTACACCATTTTTCATAGGCCATAACTAGTCTATATCAGGTTTACTACAATGTATTGTGAGAAGAAGTAACAATAGTGCATGCCCTAAAGATATAATGGTATGAGTGAAATGCAAAACCCATGACTTTGACAAAGACTAGTATTATTTATGAGGACAGAAATAAGAACGGGTAGATAGTTTCACATTTGAGATGTGCAGCTCTGAAAAATGGCTTCTAAAGGGTTGGATTGAGGGGAGCAGCAAATCTAACTAGTGCCACGAGTTTCAGCACCATAAAAGAAAGACAGTTTTTCCAAATATCTCATTGCACAGCCACATATATTAAAATCCAAACAACAACCTAATCTTAATTTATTTCATAGAAACAAGTTTCAACACCTTAACAGAAAAACAGCTTTCCTAAATACCTCATCGCACTGCATAGCAGTTGTAAGCCTATGAGCGACAAAAATTGATGTTCGATTGTTGGCTAATGACCTCAATGCACTTAATATCTCTGCTTCTGTTGTGCTGTCAAGCGCACTAGTTGCTTCATCACACAACCTGAGAGATTAAACATGAATGATGGGAGCAAAGGAGTAATGATATTTATCTTCTTATTATAAAATGCTACTCACATAAATTGAGCTGAATATGATTCAACCATTTCATGCAAAGTCAAATGTATCAGCTTGGCAAAATAGGACATGTTAAGTTTTTATTTTTCTTTTTTTTTTTTACAAAAAAAAAAAAGGTTTCATGGGGAAGATCACTACAAAAGAATATTGTTATCCTACCAACAATAGACTTCACACTGGCAGAAGAAGACTGCTCATGCAAACATCAAAACAATAAAAAATAAAAGAAAGCCCTATGTGAAACAAGGTAGCCACACCTTCCAAGATATTGTTGATAGTAGTGGGAGATTAAACAAGCTTCTGATTCAATGAAACATTTATTGTAAAGCTTAGAAGGCGAATAAACTAACAAAGCATCAAACCTTGCAACAAAATACAGCAGGGCAAAATGCCAAATCATGTATTCATTGGCCTTGAACATAAAAATGAAAACGTAATTAACCAAAGAAAAAGTGAAATTTCCTCCTTATGTTTCCCCTGCGCTTCCTCAATGTTTTCCAGCAATCCCATAATTAGAAAAGAGAACAAAAAGTTCAGCAACTTTTAAGAACTTCCAAAAAATTCACTAGCATTCTCTTGTGCACCTAATCCTGTTGGCCATTATAGAGGCATCAGTGCAGTAGAGACAGTAATTTGGAAGAAACTTGATCCTCTTTATAGTGTCTATACCGCACATGCTACACATCCCCATTGGAAATAAGGACTGATATATATAGGAATGGACATGGCAATTCTAGGTAACTTGGTCATTTTCACATGGACAATATGCTACACATCCACATTGGAAATAAGGGACTGGAGTCATTGTCCTCGAAAGAGCACAAGTGAGAATCCTAAGGTTGACGAAAGGAGAACCATCAAATCATGTTCTGAGCACCACTAAAGTACACCTGGAAACTAAATTATATACCACCAAAAACTAAAGCATAAAAAAAAATTTAAAAAAGAATCATGTGTTAAACAATAAATTGTTGTCAGAAAGTAATTTTCATTTTTTATGTGTTTTGGTTTTGGATTGGGGGGGGAGGGAAGGAGAAAACCATTCTAACTATGACCATTTAGATCACTCCAAATGTTAGGCACGTATCTTCATTGCCACATTTTTGTAACCACAGAAAATAAATAAGATTGAAATACAAACCTCAGTTAGATTGCTAACAATTCACCTATTACTTGCATTAAGACAATTGCAAAAGTAATAACCAAGAAAACACATGGACAGATCTCTAAGTTTGATAAAGAAGAGTGGAGTTCATACAGAATAGCAGGCGCCTTCAAGAATGCACGAGCTAAGGCCACACGCTGCTTCTCACCACCACTTAACTGGATAGAACAGTTGCTTGATCATTAAAAGTGTAAAAGTCTACTGAAAAGAGAACTATTCTCTTCATAGGCATTTTGTTCATGAAGAAGATTCCTCAGCTTGTATAAAAAGCAAAAGAGATAACCAGACAAGCAACTTTCTTGTATGTTTGTGTCATTGCATTTTGTAAGTATGCTTTTATGAATTTCTCCACAACTATAGTAGAAAGTATATTCCTCTGTCACCGGAAAGTAAAGAGAACCAAAATATTAGATGATGGAACACTAGGGATAGCTACAAAGTATGAGAATATGACACATATAATTTAAAACAAAGTCTAACAATGCTGTGTTTTCAGCTTTTTAGATATTCCACTTGCAAAGATAGCACTGCTACTTTGATCTGATTATTAATTTTTCCAATCTAGTTATGTATTCCTTATGTTACTTTCAGTGAAGACATTCCTATGTAGCAAGTATATAGAATATAGAATTATCATATATGAAAATTGTATTTATTACATTATATTATCTATGATTCCTTTTACATATAACATCTGTTCATGCCTAGTAGTTAAAAGAGAATATTCCCATTTAAGTGTGCCAAACCTAAAATGAAGAAAAAGGAGTGTCTTTGCAAGACTTAAGATTGCTTTTTCTTTCGGTCCTTTCCTTTCCCAAAGCCAACAGTTTCAAAGCCTTGTGCACTGGAACACCCTTTCTTATGTTTCTTAAGATTGTTCATACAAAGGCATAATTAGTTTATCATCCATGAGTTATGGAAGGTATATTTGTAAAGTTTGTTGTTGAGTGAACCTAGCCCTCTCTCTCTCTCTCTCTCTCTCTCTCTCACACACACACACACACACACACACACACACAAGCACAAGTTTGTTGTTGAGAGTACCTATCCCTCTCTCTCTCTCTCTCTCTCTCTCACACACACACACACACACACATACACAGAAGCACACTTTATCCTCGTTTATCTTAACATGGGCTGTAACATCTTTTTCTCTTCCCATTTAAAACTTCCTGCCTGACATTTCCCATTAGAAACTGCAAGTCCCAACTCCTGAACTTTATGGGTAATACCCAACCAAAATGCATTGAAGACAGACTGATCTCAAACTGACCATTATTACAATAAATAACAGCAACAGAAAAACATGGCTCAAAGCTGAGCATGTTCATCACTTCCCCCAAGTAGATTCTATAGTTCCACATCAGGAAGAAATCTCCCATTCTAAATGCATCACAGCACAACCAGATGAGAAAAATCAGATAAAGCAGAAACATGTATGCAGCACGGAAGAGAAGAACAAAGTTGCTTATCCTTACAAACACATACGCAGCAGCTCTTTTTTAGTTTTTTTTCCTCCATCTTTTATTGTGCATGTTATGTTTGGAATCCAGGATAACAAAAGCCGAGGTTTTAACATTACATTTCATACAATTTTATTTAAGAAATCCAGTTGTTCAGTTAAAAGCAATAAGGTTCTGACCTTCAGTCCTCGTTCTCCAACCACAGTGGAATACTTATCGGGAAACTTCATGATAGTCTCATGAATTGCTGCCCGTTTAGCAGCATCATAGACCTGAGGACAAAGAATATGATAAGTTTCAGAGTAATCAAATCAGGTTCAACGTCTTCTAGTTTGTAAAGTAGAAAGAGGAGCCATACTTCCTCTTCTGTTGCTGATAGATGACCATAGTGAATGTTGTGAAATATTGTATCATTAAAAAGCACCTGTAAATTGAATAACAGTTGAGAAGCACATCAACTTTGCAACTTGGTAGATCTGACAACAGAGATCAATTATTAATTTACAGGAAATAGAATAAAAGAAAAGCCCTAATTTGAATCATTCTGATGCACTTACTGTGTCTTGTGGTACAACACCAATGGACCTACGTAAACTATTCAATGTCACATCCTGAATGTCTTGATCATCAATCCTTATCTGTCAAGATAAGCAAAGCCACATTCCAATCTTAGGGCATGCAATAGGTAAAATTGTAACATAAGGAGAGGTAAAAGGATTCAGTCACTTTTGAGGGACCTTAAACTATATTTATTTTTTATCGGAAGAGTAAAAGAAAGATTTACATAAGGGAGTAAAAGAGTGAAACAAAAAATAATAGAAACAAAATGTATGCTTTTATTTTCAAGTGTTCTGCACCAAGATCAGATATGAGATAAAATTGAAACAAAGAGATGGATGGTTAGACAAAGTACTGGATATTAGTTCTCACATTTCCAAAATCGGTGTTGAAAAACCTGAAGAGCAATCGAAGGATGGTTGACTTTCCTGACACACAAAGTTAAGAAATCAATTATTCTTTTAAGGCTTCCAAGAATAAAACCAGTCATCCATGAAAGTGCAAAGGTTTCACAAAATACAAGCATTCATATAGGGTGTTTGCTATCATAGTATAATGGCCAGACAGCTATTGTTATTAGCTTTATATAGGTTGTCACACTAAACAATGAAAAATAGCATAGTTTCACTGTTCAGTCAGCCATCCATCAAAGGTGATGTTCTGAGCTACAGCTATTGGCCTGTGCTACTGTGGGTCATTCACTCATTTTACAGAGGAAAAGACAAGCATACAATATGGTGACCCTCGTTGAGGCATCTGTAATGTAAAAACATTAAGCAAGGTTTTCAAACCTATGGTCAGTGCAGACAAGACAAGTAGATGACCAAGGCCACCTATATTTTCCAAACCAGAGGATTACTGTAGCCATAAAAAGAAAGCAAAAGGATAGACAGAGCTACATGTGTTGAGGAATTCAGATAAACAAAAACCTTACCACTGCCACTTGTTCCAACAATAGCCACACTCTTTCCTGCTGGTACGAAGAAAGAGATGCCATCAAGAATCTTTCTTTCTGTTACGTAACTGTTACAAGTATAACAAGCACCAAGCACAAGTCATCAATACCAAACAAGTCTTATCAAACTCAAACAATAAAATGATATACTTCAAAATTCCCAGTAGAATACAATATGAACACCACAGCACACATGTCACATTGTTTCCTCTCTGCACTGTGAATGTTCATTGCCCCATTTCCACTGTAAATTATAGAACTTGATATAGAATGAGTATCTGGAAGACTTCGAGGGGATTGGAACCATAATCAAGCAGAATTAGAAACAGAGTAAGTAATTTTATAACATATTTTGTTTACTCTAGAAACTGAATCATACTCCCTATATGGTTATTTGCTTTATTTCAGAATCAAAATCAAATTTCTTTTTGTACCTATACGGTTCTTCTAAAGATAAGAATTGAAATGTGACAAATTTTTTTAATTCCCCCAATAAATCCAACACTAGCGCCTGCCATTGTTTCCGCATCCCCCAAGGGGAATCAACTGATCTAAATCTCCAAATTACAAAAACAGATATAGACAAATCTGGGTTGATCCCAAAAGATAACACAATCACAAACCTATTGACTGGATAAGGCTTGGAACCCAATATATAAACTTTTTTTTTTTTTATTTTGACCAAAAGAAGTTGGTAATTGGCATAAATTTCCGCTGAATTTGTGGCACCCAAAAAATAGAAAACAAAATTGAAATTGGAATACTTCAACCATTGAGGAATCATCAAGCAGCAAATGACAGGAGGGTCAAATTCTTAGAGAATGGAACCAACTTGAGAATTGAAGAAGAGAAACCATATTGGACATGTCTAGCTTAATGTCACCATTGCTTTTTACATCAAAACAACAACAAAACTAGGGGCAAAGCAGTGTGAACAAGAAGCATACAGATAAATTAAAATAAGAAAAAATAAAAACAAATCAAAGTACAAATTGTGGCTTTGGTTGAGATTTTTTTCCTTTGAGTTCAATGTTGTTGAGATATTGTTGTGGGGAATGGGAATCACTAACTAGTTGCAGACAGGCATCATGACTCCCTTAAACATGGGAATCCCATTCCTCCTTTTAAGGCTATGGGAATCCTTCTTTCGAAAACAAACAATAGCAGTTAATTCTCATTCCCGTGCTACCTCTTTCCAAAACAAACAACTCCTTGGTGTTAATGACAGATAATTACAGGAAAGCCTTGCAAGAGTGTTTTCCAAGTATAAAGTGTGAAATTGAGAGAAGATACCTTTCCAATTCTCTATTTACAAAATATAATTTTTGCAAATGGAATTCTATTTCCATTTTCTGGCAAGAAATTTTCTGGAAAACAGACTTGGTGGATTCTACAGGCCACAAAATGTCCTTCACTATTGTGGCCTCATCTAACATAACATTAAGAAGAGGATATTTTTCTGTGCTACATGAGAAGACTAATGCTAACTGAAAACAATGAAACCCAAGTACAGATTCATGACATAATGTCCAAATGGCTAATTAAGTGTGAATCTACGTGTGACCAAGACTGCACCAGAAAGAGAGAGAGAGAGTAGTTGTTGTTAAAAAGGTAGGCTGCCCTGCCCTCCAACCACAATAGTTTAAATTGAATTACTGGTCTCTTTTGAGTTTCAAGAAGGATTAAAATAGGCTGCCACCCAATCCAAATGGCTCCAACTAAATTTTTGATTGCTTAGAGCTTCAAATAGGTATTCCAGTAGGCTGCCTTCTAATAAAAATAGTTCCAATTACATTACTAATCTTTACGAGTTTTGAGTAGGGTTCAAGCATCGTTCATCAAATTGAAGCAGCACTGGATATAACAAGTCAGTAATCACAACCGAGCAACTTAAATTGCCACTCTGCCAGATAAAAAAATTTCATGTGTCTAGTAGAGAACAAACTGAAGTTTACTTATCCAGTGAGTTACAAGCAGACATCAATTTTAGAATATTTATCCAAGTCAATTCCAAACTTTTGTATTCAGTTTGAGACTAGGTCTGCCAAAAAATGACCATTATACCTGAAGTGTACATTGTCGAAGTGAATGTTGCCCCTATCCAACTTTAGAGGCTTTGCATCGGGTTTATCTCTAATCTCAGCCCTCTCCTGGAGAATTCATTGAAAGTAAGACGTGTAATAAGGACCCAAGAAAAGACTGCAGCAAGAATGGAAACCTCAATCCCAAAACATGGTATTGAAGAAAATTTGTATTATGCCCAAAATTTTTTATAATGTTTTTCCATTTATTCTTCATTAAAAAGTGAAGGAAACATATGAACTAAGCAACTGAGAACAAGGAACATGGTACTGCAATGAGCCAAAAGGAAAAAAGCCCTCAGCAGTAACATCCAAAAATTTAGGAATATCTTTGAAAAATACCTCAAGTAAATGAAACATGGACTTCATATCAATAAGACTCTGCACAGTTTCACGATAAACACTGCCAAGGAAGTTGAGTGGAAGAGAGAGCTGGAACAGAAGTCCATTTACCATAACCTGTGTTTTCACATTCTATATGTCATTTTTCTGAACATCTATTAGTGACTTCAAAAGGGATGTTCAACCCAACAAATAAGTCACAGCATCAAGCGTTCTACCAGGTCACCAACTGTCATCTGGCCACTCATAATCCCATGTGAACACAGCACCATGGCAGCTGATAGGGCCACACTAAATGTTGCATTTTGACCAAAATTTAGAAAAGCAAGGCTTTGTTGAGTTTTCATAGCTGCATCTTCATACTCTGAAAGATAGTACCATAATTAAATAAAGTGAGGGGCAATGAGCCAGCATTAAATAACAAAACACCATATACTGAAGTCAAGTCATGTGATACATGATTTAAGTCCACTACAAAAGAGGACATCAATTTAACCTATTGTCACGACTCAAGACATCAACTTGTTGATAAGTTGCCCAGGGTTAATCAACAAAACACAGAAAGATTGGAATGAAGCAAGCACAAAAATTATAATCCGAAGTTGGAAGTTTACAGGAAGCACATACTGTTTTTCTCCCACAATAGTAACTACAAGAACCACAATGTGAGAGCCTTGTGCACTGAGATAACCTTCTTTTAATAGAAATTACAAGAGCAAGAATAATAACAATTGCAGTACCCACAATATAATATTAATATCAGATAGATAATAATCCTAAAGGATTAAACCTGAACTCTTACAGTGAAAACAAAAAAAAAAAATGGAGTATAGAAATTTTAACCAGAAAGGTTCATCAAATTCTTTGGATGGGGACTACAGAGAATGAGCTAACAACAAAATCTGTAATTCAAATCAAACTGCCAAAGCGTCAACATGTGCAAGTGATTTCAAATCTGTACAGACAATTTCATTCTGTAAAATTCCAACATTTCTTCAACTCAAAGCAGAATAATAATGACACCACAGTGACACATGGTGCAGAGGAAAGTTAATCCTGATCAAGGGGGCACTCTGCAGCTGGCTTCATGCTACCTCTTTTCTTGGATAGCACTGGTGATGGTCCAAAAATTCAATAGATGAATTGAGCCAGAGTGTGTAGACTTCTAAAAAGAGCATCCCAAGATCCTCTAAACTGCATGATTTCAACCTCAAAATTCAGACACCAATGCAAAACTAAGATGTCTCAATTCTCTTTCACAAATTTCTACATCAAAAAGGACTCTTGTGCCAAAAATTGACAATTTAGTGCTGTAATTCCACCTTGCAAAACAGTCTCTCTTTCCCTGAAAACAGTCTCTTCCATAGAGTACTTGAAGTTCAATTCAAAACCCTAAATTATTTTATTGCCCTTAAGGAAATTCTCAAACATGTCGTACAACATTCTTGCAATCCTTTGGCATTTGGGAACATCAAATATAGGAAGCCCTGTGGTTACCTTGTAGTAATGGTTGCTGCTCAGTTTAAAGAAAAGGCTCATTGAGTTTCATGTGTCCAAAATGTAAGAAGGCCAAATAAGGACTGACAAACATCTTGAAATAAGGCCTAATAAAGCTGGTTTTAATGCAGCTAGGCTGCATGTAATACTTTTAAAGAGATAATTTTTCTATTTTGAAGCTTGTTTGTTACGCAATTGTGCCACACCTAAAGAGGCTGAAAGCAAAGCCAACATAAGGAGTGTATGAATCTTTTCCTAGTGTAGTCCTACAGACTTTCTTTGACGTTAGAGCCATTAGGTAACTCTGGACCTTTTTGCCTGCTTTTTACAACAGGAAAATCTTGCATAACTGTTTTTAATCAATAAAAATATAAGGAGAAACAAGAGAACTGCTGCAACAGTCGCTTGACCTTCTGATTACAGCACCACAAATCTAAATCTCTAAAGCTGCTGGCCAGCAAAATGCAACATATTTCCTAATTTTAAACCAGGAAGAGCCTTGCAACCTAATTTCAGCCATAACACTAAGCATCTTTAACAATATCTACATACTTGAGATTTCTTGTTTTCACAAGACAAAAGTCACCACATGATTGCCCCAGTGCATGTTTCCAAAATCTGTCCTAATCAGTTTGTATCGGGGCTAAACTGTTCAAACCTCTTCATTTTCTTTTCCCCTGGATGTTCACTACCATTTTCTTTCCCCCTAGCTGTTCACTAAATTGCAATCCACTCACAATGGCAAGAAGCGTGCGTTAATTTCAGATTTGTGTATTTTTTGCAAGATTATGAGATCATGAAGAATGTCATCATGACAATATGGAAAATAAATTGACAGTTGAGAATACCATCTATGGCATGAAAGGATTGTTGAACTGGTAAGCTGCTTGCCCTGGTTAGACACCAGATGAAGCAGCTATTAGCTCTTTACTAAATCAGATGCAAGTTCCGCCCTTTGCATAAACAAGTACTTTCCTTGTCTTGTTCTCATCTCTCACACACTTACCAATATTACACCAAACCAACAGATACTGCAAACCAATGTTAACAGAGCTGCTCCACACATTAAATTTCAGACTTACACTCCATTTCAGTTTCAACAAGGTTAAATGAGGGAATTAAGAAACCTGATAAAGGTGTTTGATTAGAAGCACTAGATAGTAGATACTGTAATGAATATAATTCTGGAAATCTTAAAAAGGGTGTCTCAAGGCATAATGCTCCCACAATTCTGAAACCCTTAGATGCTTGTTAGACAGTCTGAAAGTTGTGCCCAAGATGTTTAAGATTTATGGAGAGAAGTTTTATTGGCTAAAGCTAAAGCTCAGGAAGCAGCAAAAACTAGTGGATAAATAAAAAGAAAATGTTCACAAAAAAGCCATAATGTGACCCTATTGGCCTCCAATTTAGAAGTGGAAAACTTATCTCAAGTTCACTGACAGCACCACACAGAAAGAGCATGCACAAATATACCTACTTAGAATACTTAAAAACAGTGTATGATTAACATAGTACATAAGCAAACTATAGTACCAGGTATCCTCATCTAGCTACATCAAAACATGAATCATGAAAACTAACTTTTATAAAATTCATGGTTCATAAGCAAGCTATTAAGCAAGCAAATAACAATCATGATGCTCAAACCACTTACTTTTCAAGAACCCATCGTATTTTTCAACTTCAAAAGCTTCATTGTTGAAATATTTGACAGTCTGGAAGTAAAGAAAAGAAAAGAAGATGGTAAGCTGCCCCCGAGCAAATAGGGCAGAGGACAAAGAAAGCAATAAATAGAAAGACCTGATGAGCAAGAAAACAACACCTCCTACAGGGTTAAGGTATCCGATGACATATGAACAGAAAAATGAAAAAACACAGGCATCAAATAATTGATTAGCAGAAATCATTCAGAGAAGGTTGCATAAAATCTGACCTCATAATTAATGAGAGAATCAATTGCTCTGGTACTTGCATCATTATCAGCTTTATTCATGGCTTTTCGAAATTTAGTCCTCCACTTGCAATGACAAACAAAGTTGAAAAGGAAAATATTATGTACATAGGAAATTTCAAAGCAGACAGCCGCAAAGTTGCAAAAAAAATTCAGAAATTCATAAAATATCACAGTAAAACTTAAATAAAAAAAAAAGTTAAAAACATATAAAGGGACTTGCAAAACAGTCTTAAAATCATATTTCTGTAATCATAATTTAGAACTGAGAGGATATGGCTACCTGGGTCACAGACAATGTGAAAGTAACATATGCAAGGACAGAAAGTGAGGTGATCCATGCAAATGGGGCTCCAAAGTTGTACGCCAGTATGCCTGACACCATGGATATCTAGAATGTGCATTTAAAAAGATCTGTCACAGATATTGAGAAGAGAAGGGCAGATATAAAAGTGTAATCCAAAAGGCCATGGAAAATATTGAAGGATTCAATGTTAAGAATCCACAAGTCAGACCCATGTATCATCAGTAATGGTCAGTAGGATTCATAATTAAATAATAGATCCACAATCTTTGACAAAGTTAGAAAGCTTAGAAAGGCAAAGTGCAAAGTCATACCTCTAAGAGTGTTGGTACAACATTGAACACCATAGAGGAAAGTACAAAATTTATTGCACGACCACCACGGTCAATGATTCTGCTTAATGCACCAGTTTCTCGACTGAACAGACAGTAACCAAGCATAAAAGAGAAGAAAATGGCAGTAAGTCAATTGTTACAGGAAGCTTATTGTTGAGGGAAGGGGTTGTAATATGCAGCATACTAGGGAGTTTGAAGCAGACCTAAGATGAAACCGGAGATCAAGGTCATGTAAATGTGAGAACACCTACATTTCAGAAAGCACAATGATACAAAAGCCAAATAAAAAAGGAACTTTAGTTATATGAAATTGCGTAGTAGACATATAGGAAACCAATGAACTTTAGTTGATCTGAATGCATCTGGGTACTATGCTTTTACAAGAAAGCAACCCAAAAAGGGCAATGAAAAAAAGGAAAAGAGAAACAGTACCTCCCTAGACACTAAGCGGATTGTTCGCAGAGCAACCTTAGAAAAGACAGCAGTCCTCAATTCTAGCACAAAATAGAAGTCAATGCAAATACAGGAAGCACAAATTAATATGTGACAACCAAAAAAAAAAAACACTAAAATTAATAGAAAGAAGTAGGCTAAGCTTACAGTGTAAATATAAAAGGAATTGGGAGTTTCTGAGGCGTGGGGCGAAGAGAGGTAAAGGGAAAAAGGAAAAAGAAAAATTACCATTGAAAGCAGAAGCAGTAGAGCGGGCAATGCCATAACCAATCAGAACAGAAGCAGGAGTAACAAAAAGAGCAATGAGAGCAGAATTGGTGGCGGAAAAGGAGGCAAGAGCAGTGGGTATAGCGGTAGCTGCAGTCAACCAATCAACAGCCAACTTGAAGAGGAAAGGGACCTGAACGTTCAAGACCTTAGCCCCTACAAGAAAGGTGAGGGCAGCAACAACCCTCAACCGGAATTCAGGGTTATCTTTCATCCATATATGAGACGCCAGAATGCGCAGGATTTTCATGTCAGAAACATCACTTTCTTGTCGTTGCTGTGCGTATGGTAGCTGTGATTTCCGGTCCTTATTCAAACTAGAAGTCGAATGCCCTTTATCATTATGATTACTATTTTTGTTACTGTCGTTACTGATGAAGGAAGAAGAAGAAGGAGTTGATGAGGTTGAGAACAGTATACGTTGCCCATTAACATTAAGCATCGAGCTCTGTTCAAATAAAACACAGTTAATGTATCTATAACTAACCAATTATAATATAACCATATACACATATAATGAAAATAAACAGAAAGAAAGAAAGAAAGGAGATGAATTTAAAAAAAAAAAAAAAAACAGAGATGAACCGGTTGATTGAGAGATGTGGAGGAGGGACCAAAGAGGAAAGCATTGACATAAGATCTTGTGCTCGTTGTCGCCGTCGTTCCATGGCTGCCTGTACATGTGTATCTGTGACTCCATCTCCGTGGAGTTGAAGAATAAGAAGACGAAGAAGAACAGTTCCAATGTGATGTTGCTAGCAATGGAAACTTGCCGCCACGGATGCCATTGCTGCGACTACTATAACGGTAACTATAACTGTCACTATTAAAACCGGTATCAATATTGTAATCACCTCTACTTGCACACGAAGAAGGAGGAGGAGGAGGAGGAGGAGGAGAAGCATACAGGGATGAATGGGAATGAGAGTGAAACGAGGAGCAGCATGAGAATACAGATAGAGCGTTAGGGTTGGTTTTGAAAAAGGAAGAGTCAATGATGAGGAGGCGGTTGCGGTTCCGGCTGCCGAGGAGTAAGAGTTCGCCGGCCTTAACGGCGGCGCACCTGCACTTTGCATAGGAAGATAGCATCTTCCCTCTTAAATCTTTTTTTTTTTTTTTTTTTGGGCGGCCTTTACTTTTGCGTCCAATTCAAGCACTACACTGAAATGTTAAAAAGAACCCTAAATTGTTGTTCGACGCAATCTCCCTACTCCCAAAATCTTTGATTCTCTCTGTTGTTTATATATATAAACAGTGCATGAAATTCCAATCAGCCAAATCGATCAAATCGTTTCCTCAATTCCAATTTTTCTTTTCAGTCATTCCCCCCTCTGTCACAAACACCAATGAGGTTAAGGTGCTGCTCATCTATGAAACACCGACAAACTAAGAGCAATAAGCAAAATTGATAACAAAGGAAAACCGAAAAAAGAAAAATTCCTCCAAAAAGATAAGAATCTAAAAATAATAATAAAAAAAAAACTATAAACTTAACTTTTGTAGACTATCAATATTATTCTTCTTGCATTATTTTAAGTTAGATGCATGAATAGAGTTAAATTAAAAAAAAATTATTAGATTTTTTATTTTATTAAATTAGATTTATCTAAAAAATTTTCTATGAAACTTAATTTTGATACCAAATAAAAAAATATGTTATTATTTTTTAAAACTTAATCAATGATATTCAAGTATTTAGTTATTATTATGTAATTGCTAATTTAATTGCTATTGGTTTTCATCAAAATTAGGTATTTATTTAGTGATTTTAAGAATTTTTAATCAAATTTATAAATTTTAATTGATACAATCATGCATAAGGTAAACATTTAAAAAAAATACTTATTTATGTCATATGCATATATACAATATAATCCTTATTTGACTAATATTAAATATTGTTAAATGTATTTAATAAAAAATATAAATATAATAAATTTAAATATATTTGTCATATGTTTATAATTTATATGTTAGATATTCCTAATATATGTATCAGATACTTTAATATATGTATTAGATATTAATACATTAAATATATATTAGATTTATATGAAATTAATCTCAAAATTTTTAAAAGTAACACACGTAATAATTTTTTTAAATAATTATAACAAATAATTTAATGATAAAAAATATATATCTTTTATTCAATTAACTATTTTAACTACTTTAAATTATAATTTCCTAAATATTACATTAGATCTATATATAATATATATTTTTAAAAAATTTTAACAAAATACTAATTACAATATAAAATAATATAATAATAATTATAAATTTTAAATTTTAATATTAATAAAAATATTTAAATTACATTTTATAGTTATATTTATGTTATATTGACGTTTTAATTTTTTCTTTTCAAGTTAATATATTACTTATGACACCATGTCTATATCCACACTTTTTAGAAAAAAAAAACTCATTTCTATATTTACATTATATCTAACATAACTTTCAATTTTGAATCAATTTGTATTTAATTTTGATTATCTTAAATTTAATAAAAAAAATCCATAATCAACAAATCTAATATCTTATATCAATAATATATAGTAAGAAAGTTTAGAAAAAGTTTTTCTTAATCTTCGTCAACGTTATTTTTTCACAATTTTTATATCATTATTTTGTTTCTTAATTTTAAAATTTATTTATTTCCATTATAAAGACATTTCACTTTTTACCATTAAGCAACTTTTTAATCTAAAAGAGAAAAAAGATTAGAAAA
Source organism: Ceriops tagal (assembly GCA_021533255.1). Lineage (NCBI taxonomy): Eukaryota > Viridiplantae > Streptophyta > Magnoliopsida > Malpighiales > Rhizophoraceae > Ceriops > Ceriops tagal. The sequence goes on along the minus strand of CM038609.1, from coordinate 7,112,088 downwards.
ATCTCAATTTACTTATATCATTTATGACTCTTTTACTTTATGGTCATCTACAATTAATTCCCTAAAATTCTAATTGATTAAAATATAGTAATTAAATAGTTTATTCCAAAAAAAATCATTCAAATATACTATATATGACAATATATACTTTAGGATAATAATGACAAAAGAGAAGACAAAGTTATCGACGGTAGTGTTAAAGAAATAAGGCACAAGAAATGGTCTATAGTGTTTACAAGGAAGTATAAAAGGAAGAAAAGGACTAGTGAATGATATAATATCAAATTGTCTAAGCTTTTTGTCAAAGAGTTTTATGTAATAGACCCATCAATTTCTTTCCCTTTTGCCTTTCGAATGTTATTTTCAACTAAAAGTATTACTCTTTCATTAAGATTTTATGGTCTTCAAGCAAAAAAAGTTGGATCTTGCATGTTCTTTTTGAATAAACTGGTTGTATTTTTCTAAGAAAATCTAACTTTATGTAAAATAAAAGGAGGACAAAGATAATTAAGGAAAATCTTTCATGGTGACAAGTATAAGGTGTTAGAAATACTTTAAAATGCAAAATCACGTGTTACTTATGAGCATAATGCTTAAAGCATATTAAGTTTATATATTTTGTAAAACATACATAATTACTAGATAATAAATCTTATATATATATATATATATATATATATATATAAGACAAGGTAGCTTATGATAAAAAATAAAAATTTCATTGAAAAAATTACTTGTTATCAAGATCTTTAACATAATCGGCACTAATATATATTTGTTTAGATTTCTTGCTTATAATTTCTCTGCCAACCAAACTATAACTCACATATATAAATATCACTTATGCCCAACTTGTCAAGCAAATTAAAAAATGTCTTACTTATTAATACTTTTAAGAGAATATTTATAAGTTCATCTTTTAATCTTATGAAAGGAACTTATATAACCTTTGCCTTAAATTTTTCTTTGATGAAATATTGATCAACCTCCATATACTTCATCTAGTCATATTAAATTAAATTTTAAGTAATTTCATCAAGCAACATTTGAAGTTAGAGTAATTTGTAAATACTTTTTACCATACTTTAAAATTCAACCTTTAAACTAGATAAAACAACTAGCTTTTGCTTTTTACTCCTTTATGTAACCAAATTCCCACTAATAAAAATTAAATAATTTAATTTGAATTTCTTATCAATAACACTTTTAGCCTAATAGATATTATATACACTTTATTATTCAAATAATTATGTTTTATAAACATTAGTCCTTTTTTTTTTTGAGAGAACTTTAATTATCTTAGAATTCTAAATATTGCGTTTAATGATCTTTACTCAAATTGTGCATAAATTGATTCATCACACAATATTTGGTCTTATGTAACATAGATAAATCAACTTCCCCACTAACTTTGGATACATTTCCTTATTTATTGGCTTCTAATCATACTCTTATTTAATCGATGATTATGTACAACAAGTGTATCTATTAACTTACATTCAAGTATCTTGTTTCAGCAAATAAGGTAAACACATATTTCCTTTGAAATAAAGATATAGCTTAGTTAGAAGTAACCTTAATGTCAAGGAAATATTTTAGTCCACCAATTTTTTTATATCAAATTATGTTGTAAAATACCTTTATAAATTAATAACCTCTTTTTTATCATTTTTTTCTAATTATTATATCATTCATTTAGATAATAAAAATTGTTATCAATCCTTTTCTATACTTTAAAAATAAGATATGATTGGTATTACTTTGTTTGAAATCATATTACTTAATTGTTGAACTAAATTTTGCAAACCACACTTTTGGGATTGCTTTAATACATATTGCATTTTCTATAATTTACATACTGCGTTTTCCTTAGAAGGGATACCAAACCAAGTAAAGTTTCCATTTACACATCTTTTGTTAAACTCTCATGTAAAAAGGCATTTTTTACATCAAATTGGTATAACAATCAATTTAAATTAATGACAAGAGATAGCAAACTCTCATAATGTTCAACTTTACCATAAGGAGAATGTCTCTTTGTAATTTATACCATATATTTGAATAAATCTTCTTGCAACTAATTTTACCTTATATTTTTCAATTGATTTATCTACCTTATACTTAATTGAAAAGATCTATTTACCCCACATTAACTTCTTTGCTTTAGATAACATTGCCATATTTCAAATAGAATTTTTTTACAATGCTTCCTTATTATTATAAATTACTAGTGTCTACTTAGGTCTTATATTGCTTCTTTTATGGTTTGAGGCATTTGTCCATTAGATAACTCTACTTATAAATGATTTGTAATAAGATATTTGCCTTTCTTACTTTCAACATTTGATAAATATCATTATGGTGACAATCCTCGATTCTTCATGTCAAATAATTTGTAACCACACATAATGCTAAATTCTTTTACAAGAGAGTTCACTAATAATACCTTAATGACATTCTCTAAAAACTAGTAATTTACTAAACAATGAGGAGAGGATTGTTCAGGTTCAAAAGAAATTATTTTTTATTCAATGACCTTTTTTTCTAAAGTTCTAACCCAAAGCCTCCATGATCTTCTTCAAGTTTAACTAAAACAACATTTTCTCATCCAAAAATAATATTTGTTATGTTGGAATAATAGTCTCTTGTGCTGTTAATTTTTCCTTAACCACCTCTTCTTGCTCAAATTCTCTGCAACACTTTTCAAAACCAAGCCACAACTTTCACTTGTCACCTTACTCATAATATTATTTAGCAATTATTAGAAGAAATGACTTAAGTTAGAAGAAATATTCTAACTCCACAAAAGGCATATTTATAAATGTGTATAGCCTTTTCCAAGTTGGATCATAACATTAATGTCCCTTTTTGTTTCCTTTGTACTATAGAAAAATGTAATAAACAAATTATGGTTTTAGTTTTATTCATTGGATTTTGTGTAATGGATATAGATTACACTACCAAACACCCTTGATGGAAGCATCAAACAAGATGGAATTTATTTATTATCATTAATTTTTAAATAATATTATAAATTATAATAATTCTTTACAAATAAAGATATCTTATAATATAAGTTTCATAGAAACACTTTCTTATAATAGTTTTGTTATAATAGTTTTATTCATTTTCTTACAAATATTAGAATAAATAATAAGTGATTAAAAATTTGACAATGAAAATTATGTGAATAAAATGCTTTTATTTATTGTGTTAGATATTAGTATGTTAAATGAATGTTAAAAAATTAAATAAAAGTCTATTTAAATTGCATTTAATTAATCTTGATATCATGATAAAACAACTACAACAAGATATAGGAAAGAAAGCGACAAAATTTTTATTGTGTGAATAAAGGGTTGTTATTCATAACATTTGAAAATTTAAATAAAAATTCTAACTTTCAACATTAAATTTGTGTTGTTTTCATAATTTTCATTTCTAAATTTTCAATTACTTATCATTTATCCTAATATTAAAAAATCTATTTTCTCTTTATTTATGTTTGAAAAGTCATTGTTTCAATCAATGTCATCATTTTTTTTTCTCAAATATCAACAATCATATTTATTTAAAGAAATTGATAAAAATAAAAAATATGAATTATAATTTTATTCTTAATAATTATAATTTAAATCATTAAACTGATTTATAATTAATAATAATGATTCAACTGATTTTATTCTTATTTTGAGTTGATTACAGTTTTAAAGTTTTTAAATTATCATTAATAATTTTGTTTGAATACATACATACATATATAAATGGACCCAAACGGACCTCTTTTACACCTAGTCGAAGCAACCACAAATAAGAAAGTGTTATTTTGAAAGCCATGCGAACCAATATAATACATAATTAAGAGATATATGTAATGTAAAAATACTTGTGATGGAGAGAAGATCTACATTATTTTATCGATCGTGTATACTTTATGTATTCATGTAATCAAATCCTAATTTTTTTTTAAAAAAAAAGTAAAAGTAAATTACACTTTTATTAAATAGACGAATGATGTTGTGAATGTTACCGACAATATGTCAACCATGGAGCACTCTGAATGCCTAAATTCCATTCCCTGTCAAACCCAATTACGTGTGACATGTTCACGTAAGAATGCCTTTCCAACCATGTCCATCAAAAGTAATAAAAATTTTCGTAAATTATTATTTCTTTATTTACAAAGTTTATTTGATGTACATGACATTTCACCAAAAAAATAAATAAGAGGTGTTCAATAGCAACAGCGTCATAATTTAACGGTCTAATCACCGTTGCGCCCTACTTCTTTATTTCTTTTTTTTTTTAGGACTAATATTATTTTTTATTACAAAATCTCTCGATATGAAATCATTAAATAGATAATATGGCATATAAATTAATAAAATTATTTCTCATTAAATATTATTTTAATATTTATCTTTTTAACTTATTTGTAATTATAAAATTAGAACAAAACGTGATATTCACTCAAAAAAATATTTGGAATGAGAACAAATAAATAAACATTTGGAATTTATCGAGCTAATTTTTGTGAAAGTTACAACGCCACTTCCTTTTTCCTATTGATTTACTACAATACCGCTTCTTTGCCCGAGTTGAAGTGGGAAAAATTACTCCTACTCCTTGTGTCACTAAACTTAACCTTTGTGTGTTTTACCCCAAAAAAAAAAGATAATAAAATAAATAATTAACTAATTTTAAATTTACATAAATTAAATAAATTATATCTAAATGTTGTGAAATAATAATAATAATAATAATTAAATAAAAGGTAAAAATTGGGGGGTAACAAGGTAGCCATTAGCCTCTTTTTATGCATCATTTACAGAAATTATGTAACGTCCAAAGTATATTTGTCCACATCCTGATTTAATGGTGGATGGAGTCTTGGTGGTGTGGTGTGGGTTGCTTTTATCTTGTTAGTTGTTCCTCCGCCATACAAAACCACCCCAACTTTTATATATATATATATACATATATGTGTGTGTGTGTGTGTGCGCGTATATGTATAAAACAGCCACACCCAACTGCGAGGACTTCCTAAATTTCTTGTCATGTTTGGTGGGCTTGTGTCATAAATTTGGAAGAGAGATTGAGAATACATAACAGAATGACAAGCACATCGTGCTTCTCGCAAAGGCAGTTCGGTGACGGCGCTGGGGCACCCACTCCGGCCTTGGCCGATGTCCTGCGAAAGGAGCACCGCCAGGTAATAAGCAACTGCTGCTGCATCCGAATGATGACAGCAAGAAGAGCCGCCGCAGCAGCAGCAGCAGCATCGTCGCTTGTCGGAGTGAGGTCCAGGAGGGTGGTTGTTGGCGGCGGAGTGGTCAGGTGCAGTAGCAGCAGTAGTGAAAGCAGTGGAAGTGATGGGAGAAGTCTATGGGACTTCATAGGAGGGGACTTGCTGAAACTGGACTTGGGGCGTTGGATGTCTGACGTAGAAGAGCACAAAGCCCTTGCAATTTACACGCCCCACGAGGGGGGATACGAGGGCCGTTACCTCACCCGACTCAGATATCAGGGTTACCGTTTTCTCGATCTCACTGCTCGTGGCCTTGGCGATCCTGAGACCACCCTCACCAAGATTCATCCTGTTTGCCCTGTAATTAATTAATTAACTCCCTGTCTTCCCTTTTTAGCAATTAAGATATCCTCAATATCATGTATAAGTTGTTTAATAAGATATTTAGAAAGTTATTTAACTCTAACAAAAGTAATATTTCGTAACAAGTCAAGTAAATTTTCTCGTAACATTTAGCATTATTCTTATAAATAATGGAATGGAGAGGAATTGCATAGGCCTGATGATAAACTCATTTGCAGGCTCATCTCGGGAAGCAACCCATAGCAAGGTGGTACTATCCACCTGAGGTGGATTATAGGCTTGCCGCACTGCCCCCAGATGCCAAAGGACTTGTTTTGTGGATTATTGAAGCCAAGGTCAACTTAATTGACTTTCACATCTCATCTATTGGATCGCTATTAGCTGCAGTCACAAGTTCTAATTAGATTGCTCTCTGTGGAAGTTGTAAATGCAGGTCCTGTCAAAGGCAGAACTGCAGTTTCTCGCCCTGCTTCCTACGCTCCGCCCTAAAGTCAGAGTCATTGCCGAATGTGGAAATTGGTAATCTCTTAATTTACATCACTAGCATTTGCATGTAACATTTATGGATTAAATATTTAACATCTTTTTTTTTTTTTTTTGGCATGCGACAGGAGGAGAGAATTAGATTTATATCTGTAGTCTACAACTGAACAAACAAAAGACAATAATTTATGAACTACAAATGAAAGTCATCATAAAATAAGCTGTATTAAGTTGACCAACTTTCATATTCTCTTATAGAAAAAGAAAAGGAAAAAAAATAAAAACCAAGTTTCATGCTGGACAAATAGTGTGTAAATAGGAGACATAACACAATATATCTATGTTCTTTGTGTTGCAAATAACTCATCGACGATGATGATGACGAGGAGGATTGTACAGGAGAAAGTTCTTGTGGAGGCCACTCAAAGAAATTGCAGGACTAGTTCCAGAGACACCAGCTTGACCAGCAACTAAAAGGACCCACAGTTAAAACATCAAAAACCCCTTAAACACACCCTCTTCTGTCTCTGCTTTAATTGAATGTCTCAATTGGAATTTTGCTTCAGAAGCTATCGAGTCGAAGTTCCTCTTCTTGTATAACTTTTATAGAACCTTTGCGTTCTTTTATATGTGCAAATATGCTTAATGTTAATGTTTCTGTGCAATTCAATTGTACACATATACTTTTTCCCCTCAAGTATTGTTGCATATATATATATGTGTATGTATGTATGTATGTATATATGAAATTTATGAAAATAAAAGAATTATTTTTATGATCTAATAGACTTTTTAATAATAAAAAAGAAATTAGATTGACCTTACCTTAGAATGATCGGGCGAACAAGTGTTAACAGGTCAACGCTACTTTCCTCTCAGAATGACAACGGGCGGGACAAAAGCGGAAAATTTGATCCCGAGGTCCGCCTCCAAAGGGCGGTGGACGTGGGAAAATAGAAAGAGTGGAGCTGAAAATGACGTGGCTTTGCGAGTTCTACACTTCTAAAAATTTTTTCCTTTTGAAAAATTTAAAATTTTTGTCAAAAATACATGTATAATAAAAATAATAAAATACACAGAAAATATAATAATATGGATAATAGATAATCAAAAAGTGCATTTCATGCTTATTATAAATCTTTTTTTTTTTTTGTAAATTAGATATTCTTAAGTAAAAAACTTCCAATTTTTTTTTTTAATAAAAAGATAATAATATAAGACCTACGTGTTCTGTGATTCCAGTACTCCTTTTGTACAATTTTTTTCTATCCACGTAACGGGACCCGTCTCCAAAATTTAGTAACTCCCCGAGCGTGCCTTGGATCAACGCTCAGGAGAGATCCCAAAATTCCATCCCGTCCTTGGCAGGGATTGGGGAATTCCTGTTCCCACTTCGCCTGTGCCCAAGTAACCAAGTAAGTCAAACCGTAAATCTCTTGTCACCTTGAAAATTGAGTACTTTATTTTTTAACTAAAATAAATTTAAAAAAAAAAAAGAAAAAGAAAAGAGCTCGTGCGTTCATGTAATCGCCTCAATTTTCATAATATCACTTTCAACTTTCTTCGTTCCCTTTTTCCTGCAACCCCATTTACGTTTCTCTCGCTGCCAATTTCTTTTTGCATCCATCGCCATTGCCGGACCCCCTCCACCTCCTTTCTGCGTTTATTGCTGCACCATTTACGCTTCTCTTTCTCGACACCACCCCCACAACACCCCCCTAATAGGTTCTTAGAATATTTGATGCTAGACATTGGTGTTCACCCATTCGTTGCAGCCTTGGTGAACAATGCTTGGAGATGTGCCACTCCTGAAGGAGTTCTTGTAATGTCTCTGATGTTGAGCTTCGGGCAATGGTTGAACTTCGGTTGAAGCTCCACAAATATTGTTGTTCTAGCCATTCCAGTTTCATCCAGTAGCTCAACATTAGGTAGTAAATTTTTGAATTTTTATTCAATATCCAATTATGGTGTAATTTATCAATTTCTTATTAATAATTATATATATTGATAGTAATTTTTAAAAGAATTTCTTTTTTAAATAAAAAGAATAATTGTTGGTAGACAAAAAGTAAGATAGACAACGAATATCATAAAATATACTGCAAATAACGAAATTCAAACATCACGCAACAACAGCGTAATCCAACAAACTCTAAGTATTCAAACGAACTCTAACTATTGATGAGGCTTAATAAATCGAGTTTAAGAATATTCAAACATTAAAAATGGAAAACACTGACAAAAAGGACCAACTATACCTGAAACTGCACACTTTCGTCGATGAATCGGCGAAAATACAGTTAGGTACTCACAGAAAAAGGGAATCTATAACAGCAGAAGACAAGCAATTTTCCAGTCCATACGACATCTACATCCATGTTTAATTCCTTTCTTCTTCTTTTTTATTTGTAGGAAGGAGTGTTAATGAAAAAAAAATTGAAATCAAGACACAAGGGTTAGGAAGAGTTTAAATGAACCAATATCATAACCTACAATTCATTAACTTGACACATTCGATGAGTTCCAAAATTCACAAACTGCCTTCGCTTACCAGTTCCCAGTAGTGTTTGCAGTTTGCAGTCTGCACCACCAGTGCACCAGTGCTAGTGCAAGGTCAGACCAACCCGTAAAGGGAAAATGGAGTGCGATGCCTACCTTACCAACAGTCATACACCTTAACTTCCAGTAAGTGGAGATAATCCCTTAAGTAGAGCTTTGTACAAAGGATCACACCGTCAGTTTATTGCAGCAGTATAACTTAAGGGAGAAAAAGGACCTTTAAATTTCTTTCCCATGGAGAGCAGCATGTGATTGCAGAAAGGGGGAAAAAGGCTCATTGCCATTGCATCAGCCTGCAACTGAAGAGGCAGCATCTCCTAGGCAAATTCTGTTAGGTAAAGTCCTTGCAATAAGCCCATTGGCGAACCATCCCATTGATTCACTATCATTTTTCACGTGTTGGAATTCTCTCTGAACATATTCCAGTGACATTTGCAGCCTACCCCCTGTCCTGCAATCAGCAGAGGTACTTCTAGCTTCAATGCCAGCATTTCTTTCCAACCAGTACAAATAATTGACCTGGAACAGTGCCTTCAGCATATCTTGTGCCGTTGAACCTTCTTTAAGTACCACCTGATCCGAGTCAATAATGCTAAAAGTAAGCACAATGGCATTGAGTTGCCTCTCAAATAAATGGAACAAAATCAAAGTTCTTTTACTTTCTTTTACATCAACAATCACAAGGAACTAAGATGGGCATTCAGATCTAATATTCATACTTCTATTAAAGTAAAGTTGTCTTCATCAAAAGATTTCTTTTTTTTTTTTCCACAAAGTACTTATGCCTGTTTTCCTTCAATATATAAATTTTATTCATATTTGTTCCCCTAAACAGATCATAGACATGGCAGAAGTAAAATTGATCAGTTAGTTTTGAAAATATTTTCCCAACATTTTTCCTCAGAGAGATTATTTGTCTCCGGCCACTGAAGAGAAGTTATAAAGAACATCAACAATTTGCTAGTTTCCATGAAACCAAATTCAAATAAAGGCAAGAACAGAAAGAGAATGCACTGATGAGAATAAAACAATAAACACAGGAATAAGAAAATAAATACTTCACCATAGGTTCCACAAAGAGAAGCCAACAATTTAACCTCAGTTTCCTCTTTGATTGAGAAAAGGGGAAGGGGGAGGATTTTTTTTTCATTTTTTTTGGGGTAGGGTGCAGGGGAGGAGTGGGAAATATATATAGTTTTTTTTCAAAGACTTACGCAGAGCTTCCCCTTGCTCTCACTCAATATATACCCTTCATCTCTATACAGATTTAGCAGTGCAAATGCATCATCCTTGCTGCTGACAATGTCACTGAGCTTTGAACCCAACTCCAACTGTTGCTCTATTTCAGCAGCTGCATGCTTTGTTTCCAAAGATAGTACAACTGATTGTGCCTGCTAATGATGGCACCAGTAGTTCAGCACCAATGATACAAGTGTTAAATTTTTGCCCAATAGTGGCAGTGCTTTCTATAAATTTGTACTTAGTGGTAAAATGCCTTATTAAACAAAATTATCAAATATTCAGTGCCAATGATATAAAGGTAAAATTGTTGCCAAATAATGGTTGTGCTTTCTACAAAATAGTGCTCAAATACTTGGGAATTTGGTATGATAAGGCATTTCACCACAACCTCTGAATTTACAAGAAATGTACAAAGAATTCTAAACCTTTTTTTTTTTTTCTTGAGAGTAAAGCACAGTAACTTCATTGAAGGGATAACAAAGTAACCATTGTGTGAGACATTAGAAACAGATAATATGTACAACTACTGTCAATAGTCATTCTGAATTCGGCAATTCATATGTGATGCCGTTTTCATCCCTCCTTGTACGTATACAAGTGAAGCTTTGGACATAACTGCTAGGTACAGCATGTCTGACAAGCAAGCCAAATTTCAGTACCTTCATTAATCAATATAGAGGCTTTTGTTTTAGTCATCACAGTGTCCTTTTAGTTTTTACAAGGGATAATTTTCTTCCTAACCAGTTTCAACTTGAGGTTTGAGACAATTAATAACCTACACAGTAGATTTAATACCCTGTACAAATGTATCATGCAGTTTTTATTGCAACTGCATAATCCATGCACTTACATAAAGTATCTACTAACTGGAAGGCAGAAACTGAGATAAGATCTAAAGTGTAAGGTAATGGTGGTAATTATCCCTTCATCGCCCAAATTTTCAGTTCAATGACAAAAAGATAAGCTTTGACCTTTACTTCTTCTTATTCCTAACTAGTAAAAAATTGTGACTCAAACAGCTTTATGGCTTTTGATATGTCCAAAGAATAGTCAACTATCACTGAAGGAAGAAAATAGAAGAGTAACTCACTTTGGTGGCAGACCTCAAGTTACAAAATTGTACAGCTGGAAATAGCGGTTCCTCATCATTGACCTCTTTGATTGAAGGTACTTGGCCACTAAAGAGATATTCACTGAAAACTAAGCCTGTCAACACAATGAATATGAATGCTATTAAGCTAAAAGTGAGCTCCACCTTCCAGGTTCTCAGATCAATTCAAATGATTCTAGAATTAGTCCTAGATCAATGTATGCACAGAAATTATGAATAAGTGAGCTTAAACTCCCAGAAAACTCCAACACTAACCACTTAGCTCAAAACAGCACAATACTTCACATTTTTTCTTCCACTAGCATGTGACTACATCGGTTGCACCTGATGCATGCATGCAAAATTGTTTTCTTGATTTGATAATATATGAGCATATTCCAATCATTTGATCCCCCCTAAGGCCACCTTCTCCTCTCTATCATGTGAATTGGAAAAAATAAAAAGATTAGAGAAACAACAGAAATACTTATATGCTGTCCGGTACAACAGGATATGCCATGAGATGGATACCAAAAAAATATGACCCAATAGAAAAGATATTCAAGTTTTGAGAATCTGAAGTAAGCTCCAAAACAGCCCAGCTCAGCCCATCCCAGGATAGCATGGAATATGAAAATTCACTAAACAAAGACTACAGCTTTTAACATAAAAAAAAAAAAAAAAACTTAAAAGTACATCACTATGCACTAAAAAGGTGTTGAAATCCAACATTAGCATAACCATAATAACATTAGCATAACCACAATTTATCTCCAAAATCCAAATGGCATATCTTTGGTCTCATTGTTGTTTGCATTATAGGTTTTGGTTATAATGTTGTATGTACACCAAATGAAGCTGGGTAAAGATTCTTGACCTATTAAAGACTCAGGCAGATAGGTGTCACCAATGACATCCAACGTAACAAGAAGAACTTCTGTAGCTAAACTAATGCAAAAACTACAAAAAACCTATAAATAATGATAAACCTAAAAGCAAGGAGAAAGCTGAGTGCATTTCAAATTAAGTCCGTATTGGCTTCCAGTTTGTAATATATAAAACTTTGGTCACCATAGCAACCCATGATGTCCTTTGCTAGCCCATCCATGCTCATCTTCAATGTCTATATTCTTCACCTAATTAGAGTAAAACTCCAACCAATTCCCATTTTATGTCAACTTATTTTACACTTTTTAAGCTTCCATGGCAAAAGCAAGTGCAGGTCACTTAGGTGCCAAGCAATTAACAAGGCAGAGACACTATCATGTGAATCAGGGTCTTTCTAAATCAGTTCAATTGAGGAGAGGGATCAGGATATTTTAGTATCACAATGGGAAAGTTAATGAGAGAGTGCAGAGAGAGGGAAAGAGGAGATAAATTACTGGCACGGTAAGGGTTCAGAGTCCTTAGTTGAATGGATTGATATGATTTCAGATTGCAGAACATATGGATCCACGTCACCACACCAAAAGAAACAAGGGCCAAGGGTCCAGAAGAGCCTACGCAGTTAGCCAATGCAATACCAAACATCATACCAACAAACTTGCTGACCATTCCTTGGGCTTCACCCTTTGCAATTACCTACAATTAGTGATTGCCTTTAGGAAGATACTCTGTAGTTATTGAAGTGTGTCAATGTAATGCATAATGTGCTAGCAATAGTAAGAGACAAATCACAATAAGACTGCATGCTGACTGTTCTTTGTTCTTCCCTTTAACACATTTGATGCTGAAACCTTAGTACAATGGAAAATACTTGTTTTTACCTCAGCAAAGTTCCTTTGAGCAGCAAAACCAGCATAAAAGCAATTCCTGGTGGCAGACTGCATATTTATAAGGGTCAGCATTTAAGAAATTCTGCAATCATTTCAAGTGAACACTTAAAATGGTAGCATGATGACATTGATATTTGACTTTTAAAGCAATAGAGCAGGATAAATATTTTAGATACATCAACATGGTCACTGCACATAAAGTATAGATTTAAATGTCTTTATGGAAGAAACATTGTCAAAGCAAAAACAAAGTACTTTCTTGTTGCAGCCTGAACAAAACAGAAAATCATGGAAGAGAGAATATCACAGCAAATAAGTGCCACAGGAAGATATAGGTAGAAAGACATTGGGACATGTAGGTATCATAGGAATACAGAAACTTCAGTATGCAAAGGGCCTGAAAGGAGAGGGGGGTGATGTAGGGGACAATGTCATATCGAAGTTTTCCCTGAATCATTGTTGGTAATGTATTCTCCAAAATCCAAATTTGATAAATTAGAAGAATATTTATCAAACTGACAAGTTTGGAAATCCAAGTGTGGGAAAGCATATATGACAGACCTGGATAAGAACAGCAGCAGAGCGTCCAAAGCCAGCAGTGGTACCAATGGGAACAAATAGATGAGGGAAAGCAGGAGTAAGCATCTCCAATCCAAAGGCAGCATTTTCCAAGAGATCAGCAAATAGTCTCCATCCTTTAGGATGAACGTCAAAATGTCGTCCATATTTGGACAGCATGATTTTGCTAAGATACCCGATACCATCCCTGAGCACCCAATTGATGGCAGCTGCCGTTGGAATAGCTCCTTTTCCCAATCCAACTGCATAAAGCAATGCCTACATATGTGTGTGTGTGTGTGTTATCAAGGTCATCATCAGTGACACATATAACCAAGTGTCTATTCCGTTGTGAGAAAAGGAAAGGGTTGCTATTACCATAATTATCATGAAAAAGTGAAAAAATGAAAAATTAAGGCAGAAAAACGGTGAGAATGAGATTGAGACCTGGGTGGCGAGAACGCCACTGATCTGGCTGGCAACGCCTTGGACGCCCCGCCAAAGAGAGTAATCCAAGTAATCAGGGGTAACGCTGTGAGGAAACCCGTCCGGGAGCATGAGGCGCATGAGAAAGGTTCGGCATTGCAGCCACAAGTTCCCAACAAGAAAAGATGACGATGATGAAGATGGAGCAACAAGAAATTCATCCCTCAAGAAATCAGGAATGAGCCCAATCCGCTTGCTTCCTTTGACTTCCCAAAGACTAGTCCAAAAAGCCTCCTCCTTTTCCTCTGGCTCCAGCGCCGGAGGAATTATCGAGGTTGAATGCGAAATTGTAGAATCGGCTTTTGCAAGAGCATAAGAAGAACCCAAGTGCGATACAGCAGAACAGCATAAGAAAGCAACAACCAATAGATGATTATTAGGATTGATTGGTGGATCACCGCCGTCATTCCCCCAATCCCACCACCGCCAACCATGTCCACTGCCGCCATTGTTGTTATTGTTGTTGTCGTTGTTATTATGATGGCCGCCGCGGCCACCGGTGTCCGTGTCCTCCTCCTCCTCCACCAAGAAGAGATGCTGTAAAGGCGAGGGTTTTGGGGGGGTTCTTGGGCTAATTGTAATAAATTGATCCTCCACAGGATTATGATGAGTGACCGTAGCAGTAAGCAGTAAGGCTTTTTGTCTTGATTTTGATGATGCAACTGTGATATAATGATTACGATTTCTAATCACAGTAACAGCAGAAGAAGAAGAAGAAGAAGAAGAAGAAGAAGAAATGGGTGTGTCGATCCAAGCTGCCGAAACTGTAAATGGCCAGCAGGCACAGCCGATGCCCATCTCCTTGCCGCCAAGCTATGTCTTGTCTTGGTTAAACTCACTCAACGCACAGTCTGCATTGCCTGTCCAGGCCAGGCGCAGCAAATACAAATTCATCGCAAAACCTCGTTTCTGTCCGTCATTTCTTCAAACACCTTGCTCGTCTTCGATTCCAACGAATAGAGCCGCCGTAGGGATGTGTACATAATAACTGTGGTCTAAGACGAGAAATTAGATTTAACAAAGTATTTACTTTCTGGCAAATTTACATTCTGTTCCTTCACCGTTTGATTTTGGTAAACAAGTCACAGTCAATCTCAAGACTCCGCCCCCAACCCAAAAAAAATAATAATAAATAATTATAAAAATGTCATTGTAAATGACAAGCAAACTAAAATGCCTTTTAATATATGCAAATTGAATATAAATATTGGGTTGGTCCTAAAATTACTCAAGTAAGAGTAAATAGATTGACAAAAAAAAAACATTTGATTATAACATATGTAGTATGTTAAATAAAATAATTATAATGAATAAAAAAATTAATATAATATATAAATAAATTAATGTAATTATAATAATACTAATATTAGCTAGGAATTAGAAAGTTTGTTTAGAGTATAAATTTATATAATAAAAATAGTTAAAAGTAAAAGGACTAAAATACAATAATTTATAAATATTTAAAATTTATTATTATATTCTTTTTCTAAAATCATCGTAACGGGAGTTTTAAATTCATTATTAGGTTTTCTGACATAAAAGCTAACAAGTGCACTAATAATGTGATTCATGATTACAACTTAACAAAAGTTTACAACTTTATTTACAATCACACAAACTTTTTTTTAAACTTCTCTACCTTACATTTTATAATTTTATAATATTCACAAAAACTTTCTTTAAAGTTATACTTGCTATCTCTTTTTAATTTTTTGTACTCTTAATAACTTAATACAAATTTTATATTTTATTATTTTTAGTTACAGCAAATAGGTGATATTTATAAACCAATAAAGCAATTAGAAGCTCATTCAAAAAATAAAAAATTATTATAAAAAAAATTATGTATTTATTGTGAATGAATCAAGAAATTGTTGATATGGTTTTCAAATCCAAATCCTCATTTTGAATGTCTTATTGGTAAAGTTTTTAAGTTAAGATTTCCTTTTTGAAGGGCTAGTCATTTAGAGAATAAGACACCATTATAGGAATCAATTTCAATTAAGATTCTTATACTAAGATAATTTGTTTAGAGTAGGAAATTGATCAATTTTGATCAAGATACTCATATGAAGATTTGCCTATGAAGTCATTGTTTGAATCAATTTTGTCTAGGATGCTCTAATTAAGAAGCCTTATATGTTAAAAAAACAAAAAACTAAATGTTGCTTTGTTCTCGTGCCATTAGACACATAATCTTTATATTCAAGTTTCCAAATTTGGTTAAAAGAGATTATTTGACTCTAATTTCTTTCCTTAATGAACCAAAAAGTAAACATTAAGTAGTATGAAAAAGTTTTAATTTTGAGATCTTGAATTTCTTTGTTTGTTCAATTAAAAAGTAAACATTCAAAAAAATTCTAAAAATAAGATTTTGAGTTTCTTGTTAAAATGAAAGTTTTTCAAATTGAAAAAGCTTTGCTCTAACTTAATCTTGGCCAATTGTAATCTTTAATTTTACCTAACAAATTATTTCTTTGTGGGATCTTTGAAAGGATGAAATTTTTCTTTAATTTCCTTATATATATGTATTATGTTATAAATTATATATATATATAGAGAGAGAGAGAGAGAGAGGAGAGAATTTCATCAGTGTGAAGAGTTATTTAAAAAATAAATTTTACTAATGCACAAAAAGTGTAGGTTATGGCATTAGCATCAAGCAAGTAAAAAGTTAAAAGCTAAAACATGAGTTATGTTGCAATAATGTGTAATAGTGTTGTAACAGCATATGGTGGAGTTATGACATTATGTGATAACATCGATGTCAAATAGGAAAGACATTTGGTTTATTGGTTAATTAAGTAATGTTTGTGATGAGACAATGTACAGTAATGGTGTGACAGTATATGGTTGGCAACTAAATGACCACTCAAACACATTAATATTTTTTTTTTACCAAACAACTAGATTCCTCAATGTTCTTTAAAAGAGTATACATATCTCACTTAAGAGTTAACCAACATTAGCACATGGATGGAGGGCTAAGTCAATATTAAGCATAAGGAAAATTGGCTAACATGTGTCTTAAGGATTGGCTAAGGCATCCCAAGCATTGGTGTATGACTTAAGGACTTGCCTAATAACGTGTTATTTAATATGAGCTAAGTGTGCGTGGGAAACTAGATGGCTTTAGAATGTGCACCAAGCAAGCATAACCTTAAACCTTATGAAAATAAAAAGATTATGGGTGGTACTCCCTAAAAATGTAGGCAACATATGTTAAATATCAAAATTTCTTAAAGTGTTTGACTCTTCCCTGAAAATAATGAGATATAAAGGTGTTATTGTCAAAAAACATAAGGCCATTTATTGATAACTTGAAGTAAACATATTGTGTCATTTAAGTAGAAAAGGGATACTTAAATGATATAATATGTTTACTTCAAGTTATCCATAAGTGGTCTCACATTTTTTTTTTCCAATAACACCTTTATATTTCACTATTTTTAAGGAAGAGTTAGACACTTTAAGAAGTTTTGATATTTAACATATGTTGCCCACATTTTTAGGAAGTACCACTTATGATCTTTTTATTTTCATAAGGTTTAAGGGGTGTTATTGGCAAAAAATGTGAGGCCACTTGTGGATAACTTGAAATAAACATATTATGTCATTTAAGTAAAAAAAAGTAAGGATAAGTGCAATGTTCAAAGGCACTTAAACATGAAGCATGAAACTTTCCTAAGCTATTGACCTATGAAATCATGTAATTCGTTAAGGCATGATTGGCTTGGTAGTAAATTCACATATAGCTTAAGTAATTGAGGATGTCAACTATAAATTTTATATATAAATGTAGGCAACTATGGTCTTACAATAAAAAAAAATAGATTCATAAACACAATTAAAAAGTGAAAAGTGTAGAAAAAACGTAAAAGTATTTATCATTGGATCCTTTGTATAATTTTGTGAAAAGTAATAGAAGGTTAAGAAGGTTCGTGTATATATTGTGCCTAATAGTTTACTTTTGTGTAATTATGTGTGTTCTTAAATGAAAATACATTACTTGTTTTCTTATATATGAATTTGGCTTAAAATAATAAGTGCCTAAATGCCTTTATAAGGTCAAAAATTTAATCAGAAAGATTAGTTATATGACATATTCATTTTTAACAACTTTATAACAACTATTATAAGTGCATCATATCATAACAAAAAACTAGCAACATGGCACAAACTATAAAATTAAAAAAAAAATGTCTTCTTTAATTGTTAATCATAATGAATTTATATTCAAAAACAAAAAATGCAACTTATGCAATAAGGGAATTTCAATGAAAGTTTTAAAATCAAAGCAAAACAGAACAAGTTAAATTATTGTTATGACAAAAGAACATGTACTAGTTTTCTTAGGTGATGTTTACTACTAAATGAAGTCATTAATAATCATTTAAAAGGTAAAACAATTGAAATAAAGTTGGTAGAGATTCATGACATAAAAAATGAAAATAGAAAAATACTAATAACAATACATAAGATTAAATAACTAATAAAGGATATAAAGCATCTAATTGTCATATAATATGGTTTTATATTTTGTTATAAATACTAATAATTTCATTGCTATTTAAGAAACGATGAGGAAATTTTCAAAATGTATAAATGGTTTAATTTCTAAGTTACATACACTAAATTAAAGCATCTCAACAAATTAAATAATAAGTAGGCAAAGTGTTTCAAATTCAAAATCCATTTATCATATCAAGCATTAAACTATTAAGAATGTGACTTAAGATGACTCTTATTTTACTCATTTTACTTCTTCCTTTTTTTTACTACAAATAAATTAGGTAATATAAATATGTAACCTACATAGGTGAAATATGACATAAAAAACCTTACAAAACATTAAAATTTTAAGCAATATAGATGAAGGCTTCCTTTGTCTTATTTTTAGTTCTTGAGAGGTACTTTTACCACTTCTAAATTATCTATCTCCATTCTTATTATTATATTTTTGTCCAACAATTAATAAGTAAATAGATTAAGCTCTAATGAATTTGCAATTTTTTTAAAAAAGTCCAATAAAGGAAGTATGGTACAAAAATTGTAATAAAGATAATAAAACTAGAATTATATTTTGAACTTGAAAGAAATAATATAACTTAATCATAAGAATGAATTAAAATAATGCCCTTTAAATGATTTATTGAGCTTGTTAAATAAAGAAAACTTGTAACGTAAATGAGCCAAAAATAAAAAAATGTGCAATCATTAGTCAAACTAATTTATGACTAAAGTTTTTATTTTACATAAAAGCTAGTACTTTTTATTAATCATAACTGTAATTTTATAATTAAGTATTTTAAATCAAACACAATATAGATATTTAAACTTCTTTAAAACTTACCAAGGGGCATGTTCTTAAATTATGTCTAAACTTTTAACATTTATTGCATTTAACAATCTCATACCTTTTTCTTATAGTTCATAGTACTTACTTTCCCTTCTCCTTTATTGTAAGCTTATTTAGTCGTTTCCATGATAATTTCTTTCATTTTGTTGGTAGGATTTATATGCCCCTTTTAGTTGGATTAGGATTGACTTTATATAAATGATGAATAGTATGATTATGGGCTACCAATTATTTGTTCAAATTGAAATGTTCTTCACAATGGTCTTTTAACTTACATTTAGACATATGTAAAATATAACATGTTTGTATTGAATTCTAAACATAATCCACTTTCTATAGCTGTGAATTTTGTTTACCAAGTTGACATAAAAAAAATTCTCTTCCATTTTGCACTTTAAACTTTTTGTTGCTTGCAAGTATAGACCTATAAAATGTGCCTTTAGGTAAAACCTTCTTTAAACATTTATACACTTTTGAGGTTACCTTTTTTACCCTACTGATAGCCTTTATATATCTCTTGTGCAATTTGATTATTAATTTCACTTTTATATTTTCAGACAATGTGAGAATTAGCTTCTTCTTTGCTTTTCCAATTTAATAGTTGAATGATTTTATTATATTATTAGTAATATGATCACTCTTCACAGTT
The DNA here is from genome assembly GCA_021533255.1 of Ceriops tagal. NCBI lineage: Eukaryota > Viridiplantae > Streptophyta > Magnoliopsida > Malpighiales > Rhizophoraceae > Ceriops > Ceriops tagal. Next base: position 7,092,276 of record CM038609.1, on the reverse strand, counting down.
TAGTCATATATCTACCAACACTATTTTTTAACATTAATTTCCTTCAACTTCATGCTTGCCTTATTTCTTTTGGTAGCTCTATTCATCTTGATTGATGCCTTGGTATGGTTAATGAAGGAGTAAGCCTTACGTGTCCTTTAAAAGAGATCTTTCAACTCAAAGTTAAACCAGTTAGTCCTAAAGTTGGCATAAATATGTTTAGCATGTTTTTTATATATTACATTTTGGGAAAATAATATACAAAATATTTGAAATTTCTTACACAAAAAAAGAACTTATAATATATTAAAAATATTTTTATAAAAATTTTAAATAAGTATAAATGCTAAAATTTTGAATTCACAAAATTAGGCTCTAAAACTTCTGTTAATAAAATTTCATATCTTTTTTTTATTTTTATTTTTTAATGTTGAAAGGACAAATGCTACTATATAAACAATTTATTCTTTGCAACTTAATAATTATACATAGTAATTTTGTCTTTTTAGTAGGAAAAAAGTTATTAATAATAAAAATTGATGTTAATTATTCACTTACTTTCATTTTATTAGATATTAAAGTTAACAGCTTGCCTTCCATAATAGCCTATACATCTATGCAATATCTTTATATACCACTTTCAATAATACCTCACCTTTAATAATACCATAAATTATACAAAATAAGTCCATATGTCTATATAAAACAATAATGAATAAAAAAAAAAAGTCCATAAATAAGCCTTTAAGATTGTACCCATTAATTCCAATAAAAGGCCTATATCTAATCATAATTCCCTCTTAAAAAGCATTTAAACATATAAATATTCTTTGAAAATAGGATTAACACCTTTATTACTTTTATCTTTATACTTAATCAATGTATTAACATTAGTTTCTTTTAAGAATTTTGTATACTTAGAAAGTTTCTTTAAAAAGTCATCATGATTACCTTCAATACATTTTTTAGTAAGTCTTTTAGCCTTCCATAACTTTATCTAATAATGTTTTAACTCTATAAATGTCCTTTTAAGGCTTCAAACAAAGCTTTTTACTAATTTTAAAATCAACATTTTAGAATCAACCCTCACCCTTAAAGAAATACACTTGTTACCTATTTTATTAAAATACCATTAACTTGGTTCATTTTAATTTATAAGTGCTTTTTTAAAAATTTTTTGATCTTAAAGGTTTTACTATTTTAAAATTTTAAAGCCTTAACATAAAAAGGGGTATTATTCTATCATACATTTAATCCAAATTTTCTCCTTTTGATTTTTTGTATAGTAGATCATTATTTCTTTTCACAAATTATACTTATGCAAAATATTCTTAAAGTTATAGATAAATGGAAAGATTTTATTTTTGTTTCCAAATTAGCTATTTTTTTAGGTGAATTACTTAAACTCCATTCCATAAGTTAGGTTTAATTAGTGTTATGGAATGTTCTCTCATATTTTCCTTACCATCTCCTAAATCAATTTCACTTAGCTCACTATTTAAATTTAACTTGTAACTATTAAGGTAATCATTATCATTGTGAATTAAACCATACTTGTTTATGTGATTTAATCTCTTATCAACTTTAATCTCTTTTAAGTTATCCTTATTTATTACATTAACCATTTATCATTTGTATTACTAGATTAATATTCCTTATTGCTCACTTTGAAATTTTTATCATTGTCATCATCATCTTCATTAGAATGCACCCCAAAATTCTTATTCATACTCACAACGTAATTGATTTAACCATTTTTCCATAACTATTAGTATTTGATTTCTTTAAATTTGAAATAACTCCTTTTGTTTTGTTAGCCTTATTTAAAATTTTCACCCTTAATATATGTATAACATGCATACTAGGCTATAACATACTCCTCCTTTTCTTTTGTTTAACCTTAATATTTTTAGTAGGTATATATTTATATTATAACACTTGCATACTTCTTAAGCACTTAAAGAGCATTCACATCTCTAGAGGGCATATTAAGTACAAGAGGAACATCACCACAACTAGGCATACTATTACTAAATAATCATAATAAAACTTAAGTAATGAAATCACATGAAACTCATCTACATGTATAGTAGGGATTAAACAAAAATAACTTCTTTTAAAAAAATTTGTCAACATTGATTCCTCATCCACAATCTTTTCTTTTTTAATAAGGCATGAGTTTAAAGAGTTCATGTCAAAGCTTTATCTATATCAATTTTTCTTACAATTCTTCATTAGTTATCTCCAATAACAATAACTTCTTTTCATAAAGCTTTGCTAGCATTAATTTCTCATCGACAATCTTTTCTTTTCAAATATGGCATAAGTTTAAAGAGCTCATATAAGAGTTTTGTTAGCATCAATTTCTCTTACTATTTTTTATTATCCATTTTTAATAAAAATAATTTCTTTTAACAACATTTATGACCCATTTCACACTTTTCATCGTACTAAAAACTTAATCCTTACATCATTTTCTTATTAAGTTTCTTATTGCTACCTATGTGTCTTTCTTAATGATCCCAATTGATTAACCCTAACATTCAAATTAGTAAAAAGTTAAGTTACTCGTATACTTTTGGATATAGTTAGTGTAAGTACCAAGGCTAGAAAGATGATAAAAGAACTTTATTTTCTATTATAAAGTTACCACTATTGCATTATGTAAATTTGTAAGAGCAAAGACATCTTATAGCTTATTAGGTCTAGGCATTGACACATAATGTTGGATCTCTTTTTTAAGACTATTTAACAAAATACTAATAACCTACTTTTAAAATATATCCATTCCACTTAAAAGAACATCAAACTAGCTTTAAAATTTAGTAACTATTTGGTATTATTTCAAATTAAGAATTTATGAAATAAGATCATTAAACATATTAGTTTAAAATCAAACCATGATCAACCACAAAAATTGTCTTAAACATATAGTAATTGCATAAGGATTTAACTTAGGCTAATTTCAATACCATTACAATATGATTTTGTTTAAGTGATTGATGGCTAGTTTCACTTTTGTCTCCTCTTGAGTACCATCTAGATCAAGATTTTTTTACGCTTAAAATTATAATTCTATAAATCATCTTTAACAAGTAAGGATGCAAGTAAGCCAAAACGAGTCGAACTTCGACTTATTTAAGCTTGGTTCACTTAACTATTAAGTTAAACCAAGTTAAGTCTATCTTTTATTAAGATGAGTTTCAAGCTTTTCATAAAAAGATCATTTAATTTTATAGTATTAACAAAAAATAATTTAAATTATAAAAATATTTTAATAAATAAAATTAAATTGATAAAATGTTTACTTTAATAAAATTAACTAATTAAAAAATAAGTATTTACTTTTAATGTATAATTATAAGTATAACAAAGCATTTTAGTGCATAAGATGCATTTGCAAGATTTATGAAGGATTAAATATATACAATTTTATCATTATTTAGAAGAAAAAGGTATTTTAATGATTCAAATAAGTCTCCTAAACATGTTTTAATGGCATAAAAAAATTTAACAAATTTAAGATAAGCCTTAAATAATTCTTAAACGAGTTTTACAAACAACTTACCCTTAATTAAGTTTGGTTCATTTATTAAATGAATTTTGATATTGAGTTTTCAACAAATTTTTATTAATTCAAATTATCGAGCTTTTGACAAATTTATTGGTTTATTTACGCCCTCCACTAACAAGTAATGTAAAACCAATTTTTAAATATTATTTGGTAAAGTAAGTTTTTTTTACTTAACCTAAAGACAAACAATTATGCTTTGATATAAATAAATTCAAACTTAAGATTAAGAGAATATTTAAACAAATAATCCATTATCTTATCTCCTTTAATGATATTTTGCACTTTGTAATTACCTCACAAATAGTATTACAAAACAACTAGTCATTCTTCTAATCATGATTAACCATAAAATTTTATTTCTTCATATTGGACCACAAAAATAATGATAATAGAAACTATTATTCCAATATTACTAATAACACAAATAAAAAATTATAAGGGATTGAAAATTGGTAAAGAATCTATCTCAAGGGCAATTGATAGAGATAAAGAATATGAGAATAAAAGAGAGAAAGTGCATAGATTGAAATATAAGGAAAACAAGATATGAAAGCTCAAGTAGTTGAAGAAATTAAAGATACACTCAAAGTGGATGTTTTCTTCGTTGCTTAAAAATTTTACGCATATGACTAAATATGTGAAAATACATAAAAAAAAAAAAAACAAAAAGTGACAAGTAAGATACAAAAATTCTTGCTAAAACCTTTCTTAATTGCTTTAAATTTTCGTAACTTTTATTTGAATTAATTCATTCTAATTCTAGTTAGTAGCTCTCTTTTTTTGTCTTTAGATTGTGTAAACTAAAATGAGGTTTGGCTTATAATTTTTGATTTTATTTTCGGTATATTGGAATAAAGTTGTCAAAATATAACTTGATTTAAACATACTTTAAAAAAATAAGGTCAAATATTCAATTTATAGTGCAAATATGAAAAAGACTTGAAATTTTTAATTCAACTTGATGATATGACATTTTTCACAAAATAAAAGAATTAAAACAAAAAATTTAAATATTTAAATTATGGAGTTCATGTACAAAAAGTATAAATTCTATTATTATTTTAACTCTAGATCTTGTGAAAATTTTCTTAAAAAAGCACACAAACTTTTATATAATATTTTTTATTATTAATTATTATGTTATTTATATATACATATTATATACATAAACATATTATACTTGTACACTATTTTATTTTAATATATTATATAAACACACACACACACACATTTAATTTATTATATATATAATAGGTCAATTCATAGGAAATTTAAAAATAATTCGAACCGAAAATTATATGAAATCGTCAATTCATACTTGTACACCCTCTTGGACACAAGGAATGGCAACCCTATAGGCATCACGTAACTAACAAAGCCAGCCAGCCCAATGGTTGCTCTAAGTGATGATAGCCCAAGTAGGATTGCATCAAGTCCAGCCAGAGTCTTTTTTTTTTTTGTTTTTTTTGATCAATCCCAACTCCAAATCTCTCCACTCCGAACGGCCTTTGTTGGCTGCACCCACGGACGGACCTCATATCCTCACCTGGTCTTATCCCTGTCAATTAACCTGTTCACTTTATTGTTATTATTGTTGTTGTTGTTGTTTTTGTGCAAAATAATTCACCGACCCCCAAATGATCTTTCTATTTGACTCAGCGTTCCCACGATGAATAATCTTTACGACAATTATTCATGGACGTATGGCACCAATGTAAACTGACAGGCCAAATGCTAATTTTGGTCATTTCTCTTCCCCCCCCCCCCTTAGGCAAGTGGTGCTAAAGACGACAATAATATAAGGGGAAAAAGATACACGAGGACAGGGCCCCTGTCCACTGAGGGGGTTGATGCGGTGGGTGTTGGTTTCACACAGGCTCTGCACATTTTCTTTTAGTAAATAAGACGTGTAAATGTTATCAAGAATGATAATAAAATGTGAAAACATTCATCATAAAAGCTACCTATGTGCATATTATTATTTTTTGTTTCTTGCAAACCGTACTTTGTCGCCTGATAACAAATGTTTAGAGAAGAAGAAGAAGGGAAAAAAAAAAAACAAAAAACTGAAAAGCTTGCACGCCCCCCAGCACATTGCACCGGGGGGGGGCCTGGTCCACGCAACCAAGGCCTACCAGATGTAATGAATTCTTCAATTAATCACGTTACAAGGCTAGATTGCGTACACAGAGGCATGCATACACAATTGAACAGGATAACATTCGCACAAGCGGGGAGCAATAGCCAAAAGATGTGAGAGCGAAAAGAGTGCTCACGTTTGAAAATGATGATAGCTCAAGAAGATATGGAAGGGGGGGGGGGGCGCTGCGCATGCTTCCCAAAGTGTATATATAATAGTAGATTTTCAAGGTGCGAAATGATGCCAGTTATCATCATTTTCCCACTTAAAACAACATTGGATTGAAGGCTTATTTACTTTTCTTTCTTTTTTTTTTTTTTGAGGGGGAGCCTTTTCTCTTCCCACTCATTATCAGTACAACAGCACTTGCCCTTCAATATCTATATGTATATATTATAATATAATTGCAAGAGCTAAGCTAAGCTAAGCTAAGCTAAGCTAAGCTAAGCTTAAAAAAAAAAAAAAAAAAAAGAGGAAGAAAAACATGGGGAATGTTTATATGGTGAAATATATTTAATTTAAAAAATATATAAAGATTTAATTTTTTAAGTAAATTTTAGTAATTTAAATTTTTTTTAATATTTTAATAAAATTAAGATTATAACTTGTATCTCATTTACTCAATTTATTTAATTATGATATAATATATATATATATATATATATATATATATATTACAATATCTAAGTATTCATTTTTTTATTTTTCACAAAATATTCTTACTTTATTTTTTTATTTATGTAAATTAAAAATAAATATACACTTTTTAATAAATATAATAAATTTACAAATTACGTAGATCTAATACTAATCATTAAGTATAATGCTAATTAGGATTTGTGATCTGAATTTCTATCATCATTTCAACAATTTAATTTCAAAACCAAGAACATTGTGCTTATTTTTATTATAAATATTTTATAAAAAAAAAGGTCCCCGGCTTTGTGTTTTTTTTTTTTTTAAATATAATGTGTGTGACATCTGAATACCCAAAAGCTTCTGAAAGTTTCCTTGGTTCAATCCCCACCCCCATCAGAGCCGACAATTTAGTTAAATAAATAAGCCGACAAGATCAATAAGTGACATTAAGTTTGAGAATCACTTGTACAATGGTAAAATTTCCCATAAATAAGTAGTTTTCATTTAAGAATTCCAAATGCAAATCACTTTGGTGAACTTATTTATGCAACAACCTAAGATTTTGTTTTAAGTATTGCATCCTTCACTATATGAGAATAAATATTTTATTCACAAGAAGAAGAAAAAAACAAAAAAAAAAACCATAAGATGTATTAATCTCAAAACTTATTAATACCTCGTCTTGGGGACACACGGAAAGGTAATATTTAGGAATAGAATATTAATGCAGTGAATATTTCATAATTATAATATTGTTTTCGTAAATTATATTTATTTCATGAAATTCAACTTTGGATTTAATTCATAAATATATCATATATGTATAAAAAATTGACAATAAATAAGAATGTATTTTAGAAATAATTATTTTTATAAAATATGAAAAATGTACATAATTGATAACCAACTCGTTAACTATTAGACCACGCCCCAGTAGGGCATGTTTTTCGTGAAGGTGAAATATTTAGTCAAACAAATTTTTTGTTTTTACGTTGCAAGCTCCTTACTTTAAAAAATTATTGAAATTGATATATTTAAAATTAATTGGCACGGTATTTTCAAATAAATTCAAAATGATGGCGAAAGAATTGTCTATTTTATATCTAGATATTAGATTTTTTAATTTTTCTCAAATCATCTTTGTAAGATATTTTTTTTTGGTGAGATTTTTTTTATTCTTAAAAGCATTCCACCATTTCTTGCGAATGGGTTGGTAAGACACCCAAATTGCATTGACTGGGTTTCACCTAAAAAAAAAAGAATTCTTATTTGTATGGAGAAGTGATGCTCTCACATGTTCATGTACGAAAGTTCCAATGTGTGTGTCAATGATGCCAGGGTATATTAAAAGCAACGGGTAAGTTATTACCCGACTCAACAGGAAGAAGGAAATCTTAGACCTTATTTTAATAAATTATTTTTTAAAATAAAATAATTATTCGTAATAAATAATATTAGAACTAACTCACTTCCTCGTGTCAAAAAAGAAGGAAATCTTGACCTTAAAAACAGGTAAAATTGAGGGGGTACTGCTGGGGGCAGGGGCTTTCACTAAAGCTTAAAAAGGAACTTCAATTATTTTACGTGGATGCATACACATAAATCACCGGCCGGCCCATAGATGAACAAAAGCTAAGAAAAAGAAAGCTGGCTAGAGAGACAGGTACGTGTAATTATAACTTTTGGCCTCTCTTTTATTTCTCGTGATAAAGTAGAAAAGAAAAAAAAAAAAAATTCAAGAAACGGCGTGCGCGGGCATTATTTTTCTGTCGGTCATTATCGATCGTGAAATGACCAAAACACCCCCCCAATACCTTTTGTTTTTCACTTTTAGCGTTTATCGTACGCCTCTTGTATCCCTCTCCCCCCAGGTGGCCATTGCCACTGCCACTGCCCTCCTTTTTCCTATTCATATCCCAAAAAAAAAAAAAAAAAAAAGAAAAAAAATCAGAGGGACAGGAATCGGCACGAGTCAATTACAATTGATACTTTTTTTTTTTTTTTTTTTTTAACTTCCTTTGTATATATGGGTGTATATAATGATTAATAATTATAATTAAATTATCTGAATTCATATTCACACCGAGTCCATTTCCTGTAATGGAATTCTTTTTCCACTCTCCCTCCCCTTGTTCCCATTCGCAAATTCAGGCCTTATTTTGACTAATTGACGTTTACATAGATGCCTTACCTACAAAATGCGTATCTCAAAAGATTCTGTCTACATGAACATATCTCTTGATTTGATAAAAAGGTTTATGGGATATTATTAGTTTTACAAACAAGAAAAGATGTCTTTTTATTATTATTATTATTTATTTAATAATAATGTAGCATCTAATTATTATTATTATTATTATATTTTGTCAACTCGATCTTCTGATATTCTTTCCTAGAGATAAGATCCCAGCCTTGTTAAACTAAAGTTTATGAGTGATACGAAAGAGTTTGAAGACACGAAAACCAGGATACAGAATTATTGATGCATAATTTAGTTAAGAATGTTAATCATCTGGGCCATTCACAATTTTATTTTTTTTTATTTTATTTTACATAATTTTTCATCGCTGTGTCTACAGTTGTGTTTAATCTCTCTGCATCCATCTTTTATTCTCCATTACTAGCTAGTGTAAGAAACAAAACACATCTTTTGATGGATGTCATTTTCAGATATCTTTTTCTTAATTAAGATCCATTTTTTTTGCTAAGTAGTAAGCATGCAACCTAACTAACTAAGGAAAATACTCGTTGATCACGTAAGTGATGAAATTACGTTCAACACAATTAATAAAATAATACAGATATCGTTATAATGATACAAAAATTGAATTGGTGAAGAGGGAGACAAGTAAAAGATTGTATTACTTTTATTAATTATGTTCAATTTTGTCTATCATTTGTGTACATGCGTAATTGCTTCCATTAGGTAATCAACTGATTAATAGTAAAATTGGGGCAATTGTCTTTCTCTAATCAATTTTATTTATTGCTTAACACCCACCATCATACCTTTTTGCCAATACATTGTGGGCTAGAGATAATGTAATAAAATGTCAGTTCCAAGGCAATTTGATTGCCCCTAGTTTCAGTCAAAAAAAAAAAACAAAAGGTGGTCTTCTAGCATTGAAAATAGTAATAATAACATTCATATATTATATTGTGGACCGTCTTACCAACTACATGTAAGTACTTGTGTCCAACCAAAACCAAACCAAACCAAAGTAATTGGTTTGCATTCTGAGTTAAGGTTATGTACAATGAACCGTCTAATGTAGATTTTCATATTCGGACGAGCCTGATCCTGCTTTATTGCTATGGCTACAAACCCAATAAGCGTTTGGCAGGAACCACCTAGTGGCCTAGGCTCCAACACCACGAACAAGGTTGGAGCGAAGTTTCCAATGAATGGAGTGTGACACTTGTTTGACTTTAAAAGGAATGTCTGATGCCCATGAAATGAAAAAGAAATGGAGGCTACTTCATGTCCTTTCTCTTTGTCTTGGCCAACGTTTTAAGAACCGGGTAGATTCAACCCAAAAAAATATAAAAAAAAATAATAAAATTGGATTCATGGTCCGGTCCGATTAAACTTAAGACCTGAAAGGTGAGTAAACCGGTCAAAAAATCGAAAAATTGACCGATTTGACATAAAATCGGCGAACCGGAGCCAATTTTCGGATTCGATTAGTTACGGTTAGCAACATGGCTCGTTCAAGGTGCGCCATGGAAGCCAGGAGGTGGAATTGTCACTTTACCCGATTATTAGTTAAATTGATTAAATTTTTTTTTTTTTTTTTTTTTTGGTTTCTCTCAAACCTTGCCTTGCTCCTGGCTGATTATTCTTGTCCAGTAACCATTCTGAATGAAAGAAGGACGTACGACCAATGGAAGAAGTAGGGCAATCTATAATTGCTACACCCTCAAAAAAACAACCCTTTCCTTCAAGCGCTTGCTGGGCTCCTCTGCTTCATGTTGAAGAGGTCTCCTACATACCAACTTGATCCCACTGGTTATCAGCAACCCTTGGCATTTTTATTTAGACTTAGGTTTTGACAAATACCTTAACAACACAAGGCAATGATTTTATGCTTATAAGGCTAAAATCAAATCTACGGGTAAACATCAATTCTCGTGCTTGTATTATTATAATATCCAAGGGATAAGGGCGAAAACATAAAATTAGAAGGAAAAACAGAAAGAAACGGTGGCTGTGCGAGGTGGCCTAACACAGAGCTTGTTGCTTTGCGGTCAGAGAAACATATTTTCTGCAAGCAAAATAGAAGATTATTGTGAGGGCTAAGGAAGACAAAAAAGAGTGACAAGCAGTGCATATAGACGGACGTTGATTAGCTTAGCTTAGTTAGTTGTTGGTTCAAAGAATTCATTAAACGAATTATTCTTGTAGTATGATTTCTGGCTTTTCGAACCACTGTATATAATAAACAGAATTAAAGTTTGAAAAGAAAATAAAAGGAGGGTATGTGCGCAAGGCAAGAATGTCGTACGGGGAGATTATGGATGAATGGAAGGGGAAAAATTGGAGTTGGGAGAGCGACACGTGTGGGCGCACTCCCAGTCCCTGTTTTGCTGAAAAGGTAAAGTGGGGAAATGGATGTCGTTTTCTGCTCCAAGAAACCTCCAAATTCAATTGAATAACATATAAATGCCAAATCATTTGGGTTGGAGGAGCTGCTGTTGGGGTTGGGGATCACCTTTCACTGGCCACCTTACGAATCACAATCATTTGGTGGAGGGCCAATCCCCACCCCACCCCCCCTCCTCCCACTCACTATATATATATATATATATAGAGATATGTATCTTCTCTCTACTTCTTCTCCCCTCCCATGCCTTCCATTATGTTTATTGTTATTATTTGGGGATTGATTAATTTGCTCTTCCACTATTTTCTATCTTCTTTTTTTTTTTTTTTTTTTGCTTGCTTGCTTGGTACAACTTCACTTCTTTTTCCAGTTAACCCCCCTTTTCTTTAGCAAGAAAGTACAAAGCATTTAGCTTGTTTGACAAAACGCCATTAAGTGCAATTTTTATATTATGTTATCTCTAAGTACATCATTAATTAAAATTTTATACCAAAAGGTTAGATTCTTAAAGTTTCGTATCAATCCAACACCAAAATATCCCAATTATCACTTTTTTCTTCTTTAATTTAGAGATTTTTATCTTATTTTTACATTAATTTTTCTTTACTTTTTTCTTCTTTTTAAAGAATCACTAGTGAGATCTTATTAAAAGATTATAGGAAAACTAGAGAGTTATAAGCAAAGCACTCAAACCCAAATTATGAATTTAGAACTACGATGTAAATAATGTTAAATTAATGATAATAAATTAAAAAACGATAAGATTCAAACTTTTTTGGGAAATAACAAGTCAAATATTTTTATCTTTGATCAAGTAAATTAAAAAAAAACTGAACTAAATACTCATTTGCATGACAAAAACTGAACCTTTTATTAATTTTCCGTTTCTTTTCCTTTTGGGTATTGGTAAAAAGGCAAAGACAATTGCATGTGATAGAAACTTGTCATTTAATAAGTCTCTATACTTTCTCAAATTATTTATAATATTGCGCGACAACTAAGTCCAATTGTACAAATAATTTACTAGAACCGATGACCTAAAAAGTAGAGATTCTCTGGCTTTTGTGCAACAATGCCAACAACGGAATTATTGTTTTTGGTAATTTGTCAAAACTGAATCGACCATCTACCCTATTTGACGTTAAAACAAATGAGAATGACACATGTTCATGTGTACAATTAGTTATGAACCCATCCATACAATTAGTTATGAAAATAACCACATGCAATAATCCCCTCTTGAAAATTTTGCCAACTTGTGTCCTAACAAATTATATGAACTCATACAAAGCAATTGAAAACAGCAAGAGACAGTAAGTCCTCGAAGAATTATCCCCCCACAACTAAATGTCGACTAATTTTGAAGGACAGGGGGCTGCTTTCTTTCAGGAGACGAGTCAAGTTTTATTGAGTAGAAAAGAGTCAGCAGTATGAAAAACAAACTAAACAAAACAAGCATTAAAATCAGACAATGAAGTTAAAATGGTCAGTGGTACTGTGTTTCGCTCAGTCATCGGCAAAGACAAAGCTGTTTAAGATGCTGTATACAACATATATACAGTCCACCAGAACTTTATGCTAACAAATAATGCATATCAAAATTTCATTTGATTATTGATGTCAACTACTACCAGTTGCCAAATATTCATTTTCTATGTTCTTGAAGTGCAGCACCTCCGTCTTAGCCACAGACTATTTGACGTAAGAAAATGAACTTGGCAGTTCGTTATGATTTGTCAAACTAAAGCGTCATTAGGGAGCCAATGATACGGATCATGCCTCTTGACATCATATTCCTTTGGAGAATAAAAAAATTAAGAACTTGCACTTACATTTACCACTTCACTTCTTGTAGGCTATTGGATTTAAATAAATAATATATTTGTCGACTTGATATTATATTTTAATTTAAAATTTCAAAATATTAAATTTATAATTTATTTATTTCCTCTCTTTCTTTTTTTCTTCTTCTTTTTCTTTTACTATAGAATTCAGAGATACTTGTATTTAAAATCTTAATATGTTAAAAGTATAATATACGATTTATATATTAGGTCTAACAATTTAAATATTTAGACTTTTTTATAAATTTTTTTTTTGACTCAACCCAAAATTTCTATTTTTTTAATGTTTTTATGATAAGAGGGACTTGTGTTTTCTTTTAATAAAAGGGCAATGAAAAGAATTCTTTTGTTACCTACAATATATATATATTTTTTAATTTTTTTGAACACCTCTGAACCTTTTCTAATAAGAAACGACAATGAATAGAGTAAATAAATTAAATTTTTAAAGAATTTTCTCAATTAAATAAAATAATTATTTAAAGAGTTTCAAGTTTTACCAGTGACAATTTTGAATTTTGCATCACGTGGATTCTATATAGAGCTTTCAATTAATTTTATTTCAAATCTTGAAAATTTGCAAAAGCCATTATTGGAAATGTATTCAAGTGAAATGTATCATGAAAGCAAAATTAGCTTTACTCGATTGTTACATACACGAGTAATGATCGTCAAAAGGGATAATTGGAAAACAATGAGTGGTTAATCATGCACGAGCAATGATCATTTGATGTAATGTGGGTCTTTAATTACTGCAAGATCCCAACCCAAATGAGGACTTTAAATGCAGCAGGAACAGCATCAAATCCTATTCTAATATACCCCAAACCATACGGCGGAGTGAAGGGATTCGAGGAGCACTCCTAAGAGGTTGAGAGTTCCAATTTCACTACTATAACTATTGGATATCGGTGACACATTAATGTCATTTGGCTCTATCCGCAAAAGAAACCTAAGGTTCGCCCACCCATATAAGTGCCGTTAAGAACTTTTCCAAATATGTGTGATAACGATGGGGGCAATGTTCTCTACCCAGAGCATGCAGTGGTCTACCAACTGCCTCGCATTTTGATGTGCAAAGCAAGAAAAGAGTGGACTAACAGGGCTGATCGTACGCCCCTCCGGCGCAATCGATTAGCCCAGACCGAGGTGGTGGAGTAAAATTAGTTTAGGGGCCGGATACCCTGGAAAAATGATGGGTGGTGGCTTGGGTGGGGTGGAGAGAATCTAGCTATTATATTATTCGGATGCATGCATGGGTAGGGATGATAGAACAATGGAGTGAATAAGAATACGCGGAAAAGCAAGGAATAGGAAAGAAACAAGCACTGGAACTGGTGGAAGTAAAAACCTCGTGCTTGTGTATAAAATATTGTGCAAGTTGGATGAAAGTAGAAAAGAGCACGCAAATGGGATGCTGCCCCTAGCAAAGCATCAAGTAGCTGGCCATCCACAGGACTCAAAGACTCATCGAGCTTCAACAACGTATATAAAAGGCCGGCCCCCTTTACTCTTTTTCTGCATACCCTACAAACAAGCTCATTCTTTTTATTTTTTTTGTGGACATAAATTGGAATCCGATTGATGGGTTCTCCTTTAATCATTTCTCTCTCCTATTCATTCTTGTGATTAAACTGGTGTCATGAAATAGATCATAGAATAGGAAAGGTGAGGAAAGAGAGAAAATAGAGAATATATGTGTACGCACGCATTTAGGGTAATATTCTTGCTTAGCATCGAACCCCACTCAACTTTCAACTTTTAAATGAATATTAAGTGATGAGATCTATCCTCCAATGCAGTGATACAACAGTCATATCGAATTTCGGTGCTTGGAATGTTGAAAACTGCAGTAGAAATCAGCACATTGTGTAGATAGGGAATATATGAATCGGTTACTTTGCAAAGAAAAGCACCATTCACTTTGCTTTTAAATATACACTCTTCTGGTCAAAATAGTGATGTGGACTATGCAATTCTTTTTCTCATATTGATGTTCATGTCCGATATAAACAGCTATTAAATAGTTTATTTATATTCCGGTAGTTGACCAAATCAATTAGACCACAACACAACACATTAAATGTTAATGTGATGGATGAGCAATGAGATCCAAAAGGAATGTAACATATGTTTATTGATTTACTTTATACCCACGTTATAGTCTCAATCTATGTAACAATTACTAATATGTATTATAACCTTTGCACATGTTTACAAATCTAACGCGATCTTCAAAATGCCTTCGAAATAGAATTTCTTAGTAACAAATATAGACATTTGTAGGGCTAGTCTTTTAAGGGCAAACTACTACCTAATGTTGAAAGAATGCAACGAGGGTTGTGGTCATCTATATGCACTTGGATGTCATGTGTAGTCGAAGAATATTTTACATCTATTGAGGGACTGTTCTCAAGCGAGGAAAGTGTGGGAGGCCTTGTATATAAAAGGGATTTCATCATCTTTTTTCTCGTTCTCTCTTGTTGATTGGTGGAATAAATTTTTTTTTTTTTTGGAATCAATAAAGGTTGAGGTCTTTAAGAACCATGCGTATGATGTTCTTGTGCGCCTATTGGTCTATTTGAAAATCCCGTAATTTGTTATTATTACATATTATTAATACATTGCATGTATAGCATATTATTTAATGATATTTTGAACTTATTGTTAAAAAAAAAAAACATAATTTACTGGCCGATTGTCAATTAGTTTTCCAATGCCAAATAAGGACATTAAGCTACCTCTACAAGCTACCACCAGGAGGATGGGGGAAAGTCAAAAATGATAGAAGTGCACATGGTAATCTTGAGAAGATTGGATTTGGTGGTATTCTGGGAGATGAATATGAAAACTTTCTTTTGAAATTAGGTCTCACCAATGCAATTGATGAGACACTACTTACTCATCTTCTTGTGGATATGAGGGTGTTATTGGAAGGAGATCGACAGACATTGTTTTACTTGGGAGATTGTTTTGTTTTAAATTTTCTTTTGTCTTACACACACCCCACCCCCCCCCCCCCCCAAAAAAAAGTAACAAGTATAGCATGCTGTTCAACGAAATTTATCAGACAACATAAAGTGGCATCTTGATTAGGACGAAAAAACTGACACGGACTATAATGACTTGATGACATGAATTTGCTAGTGGGGTTCTTTCTTTTTTTTTTTTTTTTGCGTGTGTGTGAAAAATAAAAAGAAAAAAGAAATGGACCTGTCGTAAAATATGGCAGGTGAATTCTTAATTTTTACCAAAAAAATAAAAAAGTAAATTTTCTGACCTTATTAGAAGAAAGGGTATTCAACGCCTCGTAAAGGAAATGCAAAACTTGCATTTCGATTTACATGGGACTCTTGGGATTACATTCTCTTGGCATTTGACGATACCGACCATATTATTATTAGTATTATTATTGCTTAGAAGTAGTATAAAATCGAAAGAATATGTGTGGAGGAGGGTGAGGAATAAGAAGACTGAGAAGGGGGAAAGTGGAGGAGTGCAAGTATATGTACATGGAGAGAATACGCAAAATGAGTGAGAATTCAATGAATAGTGTTTAGTTAGTGACTGGCATTTTAAGGATGTCCACAAACACGTGAAGAGAAAGCCAGTAAAAGAATATGAGAGATGGCTTTGGTCAGTTTGGTTTCCCAATCTCACACACTTCCTTTCCCAATTTTCTTAGCTTAACCATGGTTCTGCCATGGTCCCAGCTCTGTGGAAGCAGACGAACTAGTTGTCCTTGGTACTAAAAAGTGTGTGAAACCATCCCCCCCCCGCCCCCCCCCCCCACAAACTCGCAAGAAAAAAAAAAAAGAGTGCAAAAACAACCAACAATTATCCACTTTAAAATTTGACCACCGCAATTAACATTGTTGAATGCAAGATGAGAGCATAAAAGCACCAACAGCTTAAATGAAAAAGAAAATCACTTGCTTTGATTTTAATGTCGTCTCTAAGCAAGAACCACAAAAACACAATTAATTGAAGAAAAATAAGTCAAGGTATAGGAAATAGAAAAAGAAGGATCCAAAAGCAATCATGGAGGTGGGATTTAGAATCATATGAAGTCCTCCATAACGGATCCTCATTTAAGCAACCAATGTGGAATGATGAGAAACACCGTCATTATCTTCAAAGCACTGATTATATTTATGATCTTTCCAGGTCTACTAGCAGTCTATAGCATAGCTACTAGCCAGCATAATATACATATCGTATAATATCTTATTGTGTCCAAGAAAAATTTCCCATGTGTGTATAGATGGAAATAATGCAAAATTTTCAGTTGGGTCATTTTAGAAAGTAAAATGAAATCAGAATCTTTGGTTAACCAAACATTTCAACTCAGTTTGATTTTCAAACTCATTAATCAGTTAAAAATTAATTTTAACAAAAAATGTGAAAAAATTTAAAATTAAATTCAAAAAATGAAAGTAATTTAAAAAAAACCTTAATTACCTATATATTCTTTAATCTTTTTGATATATGCATGGTTTTATTATTAACAATTTTTAGTGTTATCTGACAAAAAAAATTAAACATTTAGGTAATATCTTTTTGTTTTGATATGGTTAAACATAATTTTTCAAAAATTAATAATCGTAACTTAACCATAAAATTGACTTTCTATATCAATTTGGTTAAACATTATAAAGTTTATTTTGGTTAATTATATTTTCTGTCGGGTTAGTCAACCAAGTTTTTACGGTTTTGTTTTTTTTTTTTGTTTTGTTTTTTTTTTTTTTATTTTGAAACCATGAGTGGAACGCAAAGCCTTGCAAAATTGAGACTTTGTAAGATCCCACTTGCTTGATGATCTAGGTGCTTTGTGTGAAGTGGTGGGAAGCACCATCATTTGTCTAGTAGGCAAGGCATGCAGTACCCAACAATCCCATTTTTTTCAGAATTTTTACACGCTCAAAGTTCCTTGCCTATGCAGTGTGCATGCGCATGGGGAGCAACAACGAGAACACGAAAA
Source organism: Ceriops tagal (assembly GCA_021533255.1). NCBI lineage: Eukaryota > Viridiplantae > Streptophyta > Magnoliopsida > Malpighiales > Rhizophoraceae > Ceriops > Ceriops tagal. The sequence continues at coordinate 7,074,515 of CM038609.1, read as the reverse complement.
TCCAGCTGAAATCGCTTATGAATCCCAAGTGGCATGGCCACATATATCTGTGGTTTGCTTGAGGTCGACTTCCAGGGGCGCAGCTATGCTGTTATTATTTATTCAAAGCAGTAACCCTCTTGAGTTGATGTAAAACATGGGAGGTAAAAGGCCTAACATGAACCAAATTAATCATCAGTGGAACGAATCATTGTACAACGTAAGAATCTAAAAATCAGTTTTCTCGAGGGATATCACAATAATTAAAAATTTAAATTTTTATCTTCTATATTTTGAGGTTATAATCTTTAGAAGTATGAGAATTATAAGAATAGGAAGAATTCATTATATACTTTGTAACTCAGTAAATTTCTTAATGAACTGAAATTTTTACGTATCAATGGTCCCACTAGGAGGAAGAGAGGAGGGGAAGTTGCCAATGCCAATACAGGCAAACTGGACAAAAGATTGGCGTAATGAATAAGATATTATTAGTGTAAGAATATTTCCGAATGATAAAAGGAGGGTGGGATGCCACCACAGGGATTGGTCCCTAATTAAATCGTTGTGTCTTTGGCACAATGGAGAAAATCCTAGTTAGTGTCCCCAACACTTTCCTATATACATATAAAAATTATAAATACAGGCTCCCCAGTTCACTTTAGGAAGCCAGGGCAAAAATTGCCTCACTAGCTTCTCCCTTTCCCTGTCAGTCATACAACCACAATTATACTCACAGTCCCAACATCAAGATACATTAGCAATAAGAAGGCAGAAATAAATAGAAAAGAAGCATCAGCTTAGCTTCTGGCCACTTGGCTCTCAACTGCATAGTGCCCAAACCTGAATACAATAACTCCAGTGCTCCAGTGGAAGGTCTGCCAGAGATGTCCGAACCCCAAGACAAGGCAGTCCTTGGCCTTGCCTACCCCAGCAGTATACACCACAATTCCCAGTCCATGATCCAACTCTCCGTTTATCCTATTACTTTGAAGGTCAATCTCTCTCTCTCTCTCTCTCTCTCTCTCTCTCACACACACACACACACACACACACAAATGACAGCGCAGTTATGTCAAACATATCCTGCTTCTGGTTTGGGAACTATATATATGTATAGCAGCAGCAGTAGCTTCTACGTTGGCTAGAGTTGTAAAATTCCGTGGTATACTTGTAGCTATATGCATAATCATCATAATGAACTATGTGCAATTCTGCTATTAGAATTTCTGAAGCCTTTGTTACTAATTGATTGCAGTTTGAAGAGGTGGTGTACAAAGTTAAACTGAACAAGAAAGGAAGAAGTCAAGATGGTACGTGGGGGGTCAGCCAAGAAAAGATCATACTGAATGGGATAACAGGTATGATTTGCCCCGGGGAGATCCTGGCGATGCTGGGTCCGTCTGGCAGTGGCAAAACCACCCTCCTTACTGCACTTGGAGGCCGTCTCAATGGCAAGCTGTCGGGAAAGATCACATACAACGGCCAGCCTTTCTCAGGTGCCACAAAGAGACGAACGGGTTTTGTTGCCCAAGATGATGTCCTGTACCCACATCTCACTGTAACAGAAACTCTTTTTTTCACTGCGCTGCTAAGGCTTCCCAAGAGCTTAAACAAGGATGAGAAAGTACATCATGTGGAGCAAGTCATAAGTGAACTGGGGTTGACTCGATGCCGAGACAGCATGATAGGAGGACCTCTTGTCAGAGGAATATCAGGTGGGGAGAAGAAGCGGGTAAGCATAGGCCAAGAAATGCTGATCAATCCAAGCCTGTTGCTGCTCGATGAGCCGACTTCAGGTCTTGACTCAACCACAGCTCAGAGGATTCTAACAATAATCAAACGGCTGGCAATTGGGGGACGGACAGTGGTCACCACCATTCATCAGCCTTCGAGCAGACTTTATCATATGTTCGATAAGGTCGTCCTTCTGTCAGAGGGCTGCCCCATTTACTATGGCCTCGCATCTGCCGCCTTGGAATACTTCTCTTCCATCGGTTTCTCCCCTTCCTTGACTGTCAATCCGGCTGATCTCTTACTTGATCTCGCTAATGGTAATTCATTTGAAAATTCCTCTACGTTCAATTCTTAATTTATTTTTGGTTTTCTCTGTCCAGAAACTGATGAACTCACCTTTTCTCTTAACCATAATGAAATGAGCCTAAAAACGATAGCCATATATGAATAAGTGAATGGCTTATCCAAAGAAATTACAGTGTTCTCCATCCTTACTTACAATTACAAGGATAAGAAAAGTTGAACTGCATTTCCTCTTTAAAAACGCAACTTTTTATGTCATTAAGCGGATGATAAATTATTTGCACGCCTTTAGATAGAAATAACGTAAACATAATGACGATGATGGGAAATTTTTCAGGCATTGCCCCCGATTCTAAACATGCAACTGAGCAAGGTGAGAACCTGGAACAAGAACAAAAGTTGGTGAGGGAAGCGCTCACTTCTGCTTATGAGAAGAACATTTCAACGAGACTGAAAGCTGAGCTATGCAATTTGGAGGTCAATAACTACAATTATGCAAAGGATGCCTCCGGAAGTATGCCTCTGTTTTTACCTCAAATAGCACGAACACTTTAACAATGCTATTCACAATTGTGGTAACGTGTTATTACAGCTGATCAATCTAAGCATCAATTACGCTTATGCCTCAGGAATGGATTTGAAATCAGAGCAATGGTGCACAAGCTGGTGGTATCAATTCAAGGTGCTTTTTCAACGGGGACTGCGGGAGCGGAGGTATGAATCCTTCAACAGGCTACGCATTTTTCAGGTCATCAGTGTAGCTACACTTGGTGGACTCCTTTGGTGGCGCACCCCAGCTTCTCACATTGCAGATCGCGTAAGACAGAGCTCTTATTAGTTTGTCAACCAGTACACTCTTGAGTTATAGAGAGTTACAATTACTATATTAAACCACAATTCATGACATTCATAGCTCTAAGCTCTTCCTCAATGCAGATTGCCCTGCTCTTCTTCTTCTCCGTGTTCTGGGGCTTTTATCCACTCTACAACGCAGTTTTCACATTTCCAGGAGAAAGAAGGATGTTACTCAAGGAACGATCATCTGGGATGTATCACCTTTCATCCTATTTCCTTGCCAGAACATTCAGTGACATGCCATTGGAGCTCGCACTCCCAACGGCATTTGTTTTCATTATCTATTGGATGGGTGGGCTGAAGCCTGATCCAGTAACATTCATCCTATCCCTGCTTGTCGTCCTTTACAATGTCCTGGTCTCTCAAAGTCTTGGATTGGCCATTGGGGCTATTCTCATGGACATAAAACAAGCCACCACATTAGCCTCAGTCACAACTCTGGTCTTCCTCATTGCTGGGGGATACTACGTCCAACAAATTCCTCCATTCATAGTATGGCTGAAGTATTTAAGCTATAGCTACTACTGTTACAAGCTTCTTCTGGGTGTACAATACAATAAGGATGATGTCTATGAATGCTCGGAGGGAGTCTTCTGCCGGGTTGGAGATCTTCCTGCTGTTAAATCAATGGGCCTGAACCACTTGTGGGTAGACGTGTCTATCATGGCCCTGATGTTGGTGGGATATCGACTTGTTGCTTACTTGGCGCTGAAAAAAGTGCAATTGAGATAAATTTACGAGACCGTATCCCAAGATAAGATCAAGACAAGGTCGATGAGTTTTCTCCCTTTGTTTTTTTTTTTCTTTTTTCTTTTAAAAAGAAGAAAAGAAAAAACCGGGAAATAATGTTAGATTCAGATGGCAATAATCGGCTGCTTTCCGAGTTGATGAACTGACTTTCTTTCTGTGTTTTCACCTTCTTTATAGTACTTCAGAAAGTGATGACTCAGGTGTTTGCGTGCGTGCGTGGTTGGGTGGGTGGGTGGGTGTGCGTGTGTCGTGTGAAACATAATAAATGAATGCGGCATATTAGCATAGTGGGATCAGATAAATGCCATGAAAGCAACAGCGCGTTTCACATGGCAGAAAAGCTAGAGGAGAAGGCTTCCCAAGACATGACCATTGATCCATTTCTGGATCTTCTTGTGGGGCTTTTCAATGTGCAGTAGCAGTAGCAGTCCGCTTCAAACACATCAACGCATTAAAATTTGCTAGTGATGGACCGTAACAAAAAGCATTCCTACTCACCTGGATAAAAAACATTCGAGTCAAAGGTAAGAAAACCAAGTAATCATTATGAGCGCGTCAAAAGGATCACTATCCACAGCAGTTGAATGAGATCCCACACCTTCAATTCGGTTCTTTTTGTTGTACTTCTTCTTCTTCTTCTTCTTCTTCTTCTATTTTTGGGCTTTCCTTAACATTTGTGTTCGATTCAGAGCAATGTTTTGCTTTCTGGGTTTTTCTTCTTCCAGGACTAATAATTAATTATTCTATCTAGCTTCGATTAATTAAAAGGACATTTCCAATGCAATTTTGCTTTTGGTTGAAAATTTTTTGTGTGTTTCGAAAACCTTAGCCAACTAACGCGACCTGAATATGAATTTAATTTCATCCTTTCGTGTCCTTTTGAGTTCAGTTGTTTTATTTACTAAAAAAATTTCTCCGGTGAATATATATATATAAAGGATTAGAAAAGATAATACCTTAAAGATCAACCTTTGAAGTTATTATTTATATTCTATATTGGGTATTTGTTATTTTTATTCTTTTTTTTGTGAGTGTAATTTATTTGTAATTTGACACAATGCAAATTTATTTTATTATTCTTTATTTCAAGTAAATTTCACTTGCTATGTAATGAAAAATCATAAACAAATTATATTAAAAAAAAAAAGAAGTCAAAATAGAAATCTTCCCTACCTATTATATTGTTTGCTCCTCATTTTCCTATTCAATAGTTCTCTCTATCTTTCTCTCTCTATATAGATAAGGTTTTGTTAATGCATGAATCGGTCTTGACGTGGAGACAGGCTTTATACTCGAATTCTTTCATATATATATATATATATATATTAATATATGCCATGCATACATATGATGGACTTTAACCTAAGCTGAATTGCAATCTCATTATTATTCCTTAAAGGCAATAAAATAAAATACATATAGGTCAAATGTTCAATGTTTAAAAGTCCAAATTATACATATACATTCTTCTTGAGGGCGATCAAATAAACACAAAAATTGTACAAAGTTTAATCACCGACTCAATTCTTAGGCCCAAATCATTAAGCGCTTTAGCAACAATTCACAGGTCTCTCTCTCTCTCTTTGGGGTTGAACTTCTAAAGTCATTAAAATAGCTCGATCAGCAGTCATTAAGCTTCTTCAGTCGAAACATGGTGGGCTTCCACCATCATTAGACTCTAAGAATTGAGGATTCACCAGGTTCTTGTACCTAACCCAAGCCTAAAAAGCATCCTTTTAGGGCTCCAAATAGGCCCAAGTGGGCCTTGTTCATTATTAGACCTCCCATGGACACCTTTATGTCATGGAGTTAGACTTGGATCGCACTAACCCGCGCAGCACTTAGTCAATTTTGCGAGAGAAGATAAGCTAAGTAAGCCTTGGAGAGTTTGAATGAATTAGTAAAAGACGTGTGAGAGGCAAGTGAGCGAATTGGAAGAGTTTTAAGAGAACGAGAGAGAGAGAGCACAAGAGAGCTTTGCAAGTGAACTTGTATTAAGAAAGGATTCGTGCTATACAAATGAGAAGAGTGACCTATTTATACAACTCAAAAGAAAGTCTTAGAATGGAATATTCTCGGGATATACAAGGAGTATTCTAGATATGGTCCATTCCAGAATTCTCTAAGCAATTGTGGCACATTCCGCATGCTTCTAGGACCTTCCGTAGATAGCAAATGGGCTGGGCAACACGTAGAGGTTTAGTCTTGGCCCAATTTGCACCTTAAGGATACATGAATGGGCCGGATCAATGTATCCTTGTGACATCTTCCCCCACTTAATTCTGTAACGTCCTTGTCACATTTTCAGCCTTAAATTGCCAAATGTGATCGGCAAATTGCCAAAGCTGGTCCTTTCGTTCCCAACTAGCCTTGTGGTTTGGCAAATCTTTCCATTTCACTAAGTACTCGGTGTAGTTGGGAACTCCTCTTCTTCGGATCACTCGATCAACAAAGATGTGTTCCACCTCCTTATTGAATTCGGTGACCACTGCCGTTGGTGTACGCTTGGACTTATTTCGGTTTAGATCCTTTTCGTCTCCATAGAAAGGCTTTAGAAGACTTACATGGAAAACATTGTGGATCTTTAGCTTTGGAGGGAGTTGGACTTGATAGGTGGCCTTTCCTACATGTTTGATGATAGGAAATGGCCCTTTGTACTTCCGTACCAAGCCCTTGTGTACTTTGCGTAGAGACTTGAATTGGTTGGACAGTAGCTTTACCATCACCATGTCTCCCGCCGCATAGTCCTTTGGGCGTCGCTTGATGTCAGCCCATCTTTTCATCTTTTTGGCCGCTTTGTCAAGGCAAGCCCTCATTATGTTCGCTTTCTCATGTCTTTCCTTTGCAAACTTAAAAGTAGATGGGTTATTGCCAGTGTAGGGAGAGGCAATAACATTTGGTGTTAGCAGTTGTTGTCCTATGACAATCTCAAATGGGATTTTGTTTGTGGCTTCGCTTCTCTGAAGGTTGTATAAGAATTGGGTAGAGTCGAGTAGCTTCGCCCAATCTCGTTGGTAAGCACTGACATAGTGCCTCAAGTATTGTTTAAGCATGGCATTGACTCGCTCAGTTTGCCCATCACTTTGAGGATGGAAGCTTGTCGAGAAGTTCAGCTCGGTTCCTAGCAACTTGAATAGCTCGCACCAGAATTTGCCCGTAAAGTGAGGATCTCTATCATTGATTATGCTCTTTGACACACCCTATAACTTTACTATGTTCTTGAAGATCAGGCGAGCAGCTTCGTCTACCTTACAATCAGCAGGGGCTGGAATGAAGGTGTCATACTTGCTGAACCAATCAACTACTACCATAATGCTTCCACACCCTTCGGACATTGGTAGAGCCACAATAAAATCCATTGAGACACTTTCCTAAGGCTTCTCGGGAGTGGGTAATGGCTTAAGTAGGCGGGCTGGTTGCTGCTGTTTTACCTTGTCTTGTTGGCAAACTAAGCAAGTTCGCATATAAGCCTTGACGCCTATATGCATATGCGACCAAAAATAATGTTATTGGACAAAAGTAAGGGTTCGTGTCATACCTGGGTGACTAACCTATAGGGAATCATGACATTCCTTGAGGATCTCTTTTCGCAAGTTTCCTCATTTCGGCACAAAGACTTGATTCCTGATTGTTGTTAGGACTCCGTCGTTTACTTAAAATCGATGAGTCTTCCCCTCGCTAGCCAATCTCAGTAGATTGTTGGCCAGTTTGTCTTGTCCAGTATCTTCCTTGATTTGTTCAAGGAGGTTGCTCTTAGGGGTACTAGTAGCAAGAGCCGCTAGTTTCGCCTTCCAGCTCAGCGCATCAGCAACAACGTTGGTTTGTCCCGACTTATACTGCAATATATAGTCGAATTCAACCAGGAAGTCTTGCCAATGAACTTGCTTGGGGCTGAGTTTCTTCTAGGTCTGAAAGTAGCTTGTAGCAACATTATTGGTCATGATCACAAACTTACTTCCAAGGAGATAGTGTCTTCAAGTGCGCAAGCAGTGGATGACAACAGTCATCTCTTTGTCTTGGATGGTATATTGTCTTTCCATATCGTTCAGCTTGCGACTCTCATAGGCAATGGGATGCCTATCTTGCATCAAGACTCTTCCAATGGCAAAGTCAGATGCATCGGTGTGGACTTCGAAAGGCTTTTTGTAGTCCGGCAACACCACGATAGGTTCCTCGGAGATTGCTTGCTTTAATCTCTCAAAGGAAGCTTGGTATTCCTCCGTCCAATGCTAAGTGTGATTTTTCTTCAGTAGGTCGGGTGCAGCTATGGCAGAGTATCCCTTGATGAACCGACGATAGTAGTTGACAAGCCCCAGGAAGGATCACAATTCCGGGACCTTGGTTGGAGGCTCCCATTGTTGGATAGCTCGCACCTTTACTGGATACATCAAAAGTCTACCATCCTTGATTCGGTGACTAAGGAAGTCCACCTTTTTCTTTGCGAACGAGCATTTGTTCTTCTTGACGAACAACTCATTTTCCTGTAGAGCTTGGAAGACTTGCTTGAGGTGCTCAACGTGCTCCTCAAGTGTGTTGCTGTACACCATAATGTCATCCGAATACACTACCATGAATTTGTCAAGAAAAGGATGTAGTACCTTGTTCATAAGTGTGCAGAAGGTGGTTGATGCATTAGTGAGGCTAAAGGGCATGACCAAGAACTCGAACGCTCCGTAGCGTGTCACACAAATCGTCTTTGACTCATCACCTTGTGCTATGCGGACCTGGTAGTAACCCGATCGCAAATCTAGCTTAGTGAAGTATCTTGCCTTCCCGAGTTGGTCGAAAAGGTTAACTATCAAGGGGATCAAATACTTGTTCTTGATAGTGACCTTGTTCAAAGCTCAGTAATCGATACACAAACGTAGCGATCCATCCTTTTTCTTCTGGAAGAGGATTGAGGCCTCGAATGAGGCTTTCGATGGCCGAACGTAGCCTAACTCAATCAAATCGTGGAGTTGCTTCCTCAGTTCAGCGAGCTCCGAAGGTGCCATGCGATAAGGACCCATGGCAAGGGGTTTGACACTGGGTTCCAGCTCAATGTGGTGATCCACATCTTACTTTAGTGGAAGCTTTTTCGGTAATTCAAAGGGCATGACGTCCTTGTACTTGGTAAGGACAACTTGAATGGGTTGCAGTAGTACAGGAGTTGGTGTTGTTACATCTTCCTTATCGCTTAGCTCCCTTATGGTAGTGACGTAGTTAGGACCCAACTTAAGACCCCGTTTGAATTACAAGGCCGAGATCATCGATGGTTGAGATCTCTCCTTGCACTTCAAGGGAACTACGCTGATCTTACGATCATCGACAACCACAAGAGAACGTGAAGTAAGAACAGGAAAAGCCAAGGCTTCGCAAAAAAATGCAAGACCTAACATCACTTTGAAATCATCCATAGGAACGACGGTAAAGTCTAACATACCAGTCTATTCGTCAATTTGGACAGCAACTCCGTGTGCTACGCCTTGGACAGGCCTTGCTTCTGAATTTACTGCTTTGATGGTGCCATTTCCCTTTGTTAATTTGAGGCCTAGACGTTTGGCCTCTTACACTTCCATGAAGTTGTGTGTTACCCCCGTATCTAGCATCACACAAGTTAATTTACCCTCGATGGTAATATCAGCATACAACAGTCCCTTCTCCTTAGCAACTGTTAAGGAGAAACGCTTTGAGAGATTACCCAATTGTTGGATAGATCCCATATCGGCTTGGGTTTTTTCATCAGCCTTATCTGAGTGAAGTACTGTCATCATAGCATTCATTGCTTTTTAGTTGGGGCAGTCCTTTACCCAGTGGGGTCTGTCACAAATAAAACAGGGTCTAGGAGGATTAGCCGAGTTGTGCTTACCCGCAGACTTCTTCTCATGCTTGGGACGGTCACTTAAGGGTCTCTGTTATCCACCTTCATTGCGGCCAGAATCCTACTTCTTTTGCCTAGTTTTCTCTCCCCCAACTTTTGCCAGAGTTTGGCTTCTTGCCTTTGAAGTGAGTGGAGTAGTCGATGAAGGTTTCGACAGCGGCAATGGCAGTATCCAAGGTCTGCACATTACACCTATCCAGCTCAACTTTCGCCCAATCCTTCAAGCCATTTTTAAAGTAGAAGAGAAGCTCCCTATCAGACATTTCAATTTCAAGCATGATGGTAGTAAATTCCTTAATGTAGTCAGAAATACTACCTTTCTGACATAGGCAATGCAACTTTCCTCTAACTTCGCTGTCTGCATTGTGAGGCACAAAGTACTTATGCACTTCAGCCTTGAATTGTTCCCAAGTGTTGATTACACACAAGCCTTTCTCTTGTTTAGAGTGCTTCCGTCTCTACCAGAGTTGGGCAGCATCTTTTAAGAAGATTGGGGCGTTGCCTATCCTGGCTACGTCGTCAACAAACCCCAGGGCCTTAAAGTACTGCTCAAGGCCAAACAAGAAGTTTTCCACGGCAGTGGCATTGCGTGTGTCGTTGTACATGGCAGGCTTCGGGACCTTTAAGCCAGGTACTGCAGTAGTGCTAGTAGTGGCAGCTGTACTAGCAAGTTAGCTGTTTCAGCGCAGAGACTTTATCTCCTTACGACGGTCGTGAATCTCTCCCTCAACGAACTCACGTAGGTTGGACAAACTTTGATTCAGGGAGCGTATTCCTCCCCTAAACGAGCAGTTAAACTCTTCGATCATGACTTTGGTAGCCCGCGTGATCTCTGCATTCTCATGGATCAACTTATCGACTTGATCACTGAGGTCGCCCACAATGGAGCTTATGTCAGTGACGCTCCTTTCTAAGTTACCAACACGAGAGTCCATGGTTTCCTTTGCTGGAGCCTTGAACTTGCTACGTTTAGCTGGAGCACGCTGCTCCTCACGCCCACGAGCTTGTTCTGCTTGTTGCTCATCCATAGTGGTCTTAACAAATCCTTCTTCGCTTGTTATACTCACGACTCAAACAAGAACAAAGTTGAAGTTAGGATTCAACCGTGCTCTGATACCACCTGTCATGGAGTTAGACTTGGATCGCGCTAACCCGCGCTACACTTAGTCAATCTTGTTAGAGAAGATGGGCTAAGTAAGCCTTGGAGAGTTTGAGTGAATTAGTAGAAGACGTGTGAGAGGTAAGTGAGCGAATTGGAAGAGTTTTGAAAGAACGAGAGAGAGAGAGCACAAGAGAGCTTTGCAAGTGAACTTGTATTGAGAAAGGATTCGTGCTATACAAATGAGAAGAGTGACCTATTTATACAATTCAAAAGAAAGTCCTAGAATGGAATATTCTCAGTATATACAAGGAGTATTCTAGATATAGTCCATTCCAGAATTCTCTAAGTAATTGTGGCACATTCCGCATGTTTCTGGGACCTTTCATAGATAGCAAATGGGCTGGGCAGCCTATAGAGATTTAGTTTTGGCCCGAATTTGTATCTTAAGGATACATGAATGGGCTGGATCAATGTATCCTTGTGACATTTAATTGTGGATCCATTAGTTAAAACCTAGAAAACAAAATACCTGATCAAGAGCAGAGGAATCAATTAAAAACTAAGGAAGGTGACTAGAATTTAACAAAATTTTAAAATCAAGCCAAAAAAAATTACAAGGAAAAAAGTAACTTAAAAAAAAATAATTTTAATGGTAATACCAAAGCTAATTATTGGAATATAAGCAAGTATCATATAAAGGCATATAAAAAATATGGAAAGCATGGAAGAGTAAGTAACCAATCATAACACTAAAGGAACCAATAAATTAATGGATATCAAGACCAAAATATTAGAAACAAAAAAGCATTTAAAGCATCAAAGGTTAGAAATCATCAAAAAGAGGTATCGTGAGCCACCCCTTGAGAAAGGGGGTGTGACCAGATGTTGATGGTGCTCTTTAAGTCCACGGAGTTGAACAATATGTGATAAATTGTTGGAAATTATTGCAATGTTCCTATAACGAAAATTGATGATTAAGGCAAACCAAGTTTAGAGGGTGTTCTACTCAATTTATCTTTACCACTCATCTAACCTTTTTAATGTGTATTTGTTATTTCAAATCGATCCTAAGATATTGGAATCATTACCAACTATTGAAAGTGTGGTTAGAACACCCTAAGCCATTAGTTCAAAGAATTGTTTTATTCTTTAAATTAGTGAAACTCAATTTGTATTATTAGAATTCCTAGGTTTGAAAGTATAATTATATCTAGCAAAAGTTAAAGTTAATCTAAATGGCCATTGCGAACGACAACACTACAACTTTAATATTGACCTTACTTTTATATATATATTTTTTTACTAATATTTTATTTATTCATTTCTTTTTACATCATGTAACTTTTAAGGATTTTTGTTATAGGTAGAAATTTATGGTTTTAGAAACTTTATATGATGAAAAGATGCTTAGAATTAAATTGACCCACTAGGAATGGTCAAAAGTGAGAAATTGATTTGAGTTATTTAATTTCTATGATCCAAGAAGAGGTTAGAGAGAATTTTTACCTAAAGAACTTCGTCTTATTAATTAAGGATTCATAAAAAATTTAACAACGCTTTTTATCCTTAAGAAAGTTCTGTTAAAGGACTTTCAATCTCATATTGCTAAGAAATGAAAATTAATTGACTAAAAGTAATTTCTTATGTTTCAATTGATTTTATTATTTTCTCATTGCATAAGTTTTCTTTAATTGCTTTTGGATATAAAGATTGAAACGATAGAAGAACGCTTTTTATGGAAGCTACGTGCTCTAACTAAGATTTGTATTAAAGTTGAAGGATACTCTTAACAAAGATCTTTGCTTAAGAACTATGTCCTGATAACATTTAAGATGTTTTTAACAATAACCACTTACATTAAGAAATTTTTTGGAAAGTTAAGATGCTTTTATTGAATATACTTTGCTTTAAGGTATTCTTGAAATGTTTATGATACTTTTTAATAGAATTCCCTTACTCTAAGGTATTTAAAGAAGGGCAGATAATTTTTACCATGATCATTTTCATTAAAAATTTTTTAGTAAAATTTCGTGATACTTTTTACTAAAATTTCTAACTTTAAGTAATTTTAGAAAAAATGAAATATTTTAATTAAGATTTTTTACTTCAAATAAATTTTGAAAAGATTAGGAATAAGTCTTTTCATTCAAAGTTTAACTTTTGAAAGGGAATTTAAAAAAGGGTAAAGCTAAAATTTGATTAGAGCATTTAATAGCTCAATTGAGTTTTTATTAGTCAATTGAATTTTGGTGTTTGAAATTTAGGAAATTGAATTTTTTTAAAATCTTAAAATTAGAGTTTTTAGAGATTTGAATCTTTTTACAAAAGATTATGAAAACAAGAGACAAAGATATACAAATTCTAATTTTTTGATAATTTAGAATTTAAAAAATTTGAATTCTTTGTTATCCTTTAATATTTTTTTTGAAATATAGGCTTGAGACCTAACACTTTTGATAATTGAAATGGACATAACATAAGTGGGCTATAAGTCCAAATGAAAAAGTAACAAGGCATTAAAGCAAGACTTAGGCTTATGTCTTGATTTTGTCTAACCAAGTTTAAGACAAATATTTGGCTATGTTTTAACCAAGTGATGTCATTATCTTTATTATATAAATTTATCGTTTTACTTAAAAATCAACCCTAGTTATTCATGTCATCCTTTTTAATTTTCTTTTCTTTAACTTATATAACTTATCTTTTTTGTTTCTTTATTGTCTTATCTTTTTTTACCATAAATTTCATCAATTTTTATCTTAAATTATACATTATTTCTAAGGCATAAGTGTGTTATGTAGTACATGTCTTTGTTTGTTTTTAAAATTTCTTTTTAATGATTTTATTATCCAACTAACTTGAAATTTAACATAAAATATTTCAATTTCTTACATTATATTCTAAATATTCATGTTTATTATCTTTTGATAAGATCATAATTACAAATGTTATGCTAAAGAAGATAAATAGTTTTATAGTAATTATAATATAATTGAGTACATCTTTTACTGAAATTATGTGAAATAATATATCATAAATACAAAAGATGAAAAGTTTATGTGGCTTATAGTTAAATCCTTTTATATATTAAAATGTGTTTTTTCTAATTATTTTAAAATTTTAAAATGATACACCTTAGTTTAATGCTCAATAATGTATTTTAAGTGGCATACTATCATTTATTAACAAGTTTTGTAGCATTCCATATATATCTAAATCATCTAAGCAATAGTGAAGATCATTTTGATAATGTTAATTAACTATAACGATATCATCGTTGTTATCTAAAGACAATCAAATAAAAGTGGATTTATGAATGATGTAGCTAAGTTGATGACAAAGTTCAAAGTTATGAGCATATTAATAGCACCCTTATATGTAATTTATATATGAATCTTTTCGTGTAAATTTAAGAGGGAAAGTAGTCTAAAGCTTGCTTTAACAAAATTCATATATTAAAATGTGTTTTTTCTAATTATTTTAAAATTTTAAAATGATATAACTTAGTTTAATGCTTAATAATATATTTTAAGTGGCACACTATCATTTATTAACAAGGTTTGTAGCATTCTCTATATATATAAATTATCTAAGCAATGGTGAATATCATTCTGATAATGTTAATTAGCTATAATGATATCATCCTTGTCATCTAAAGATAATCAAATAAAAGTGGATTTATGAATGATATAGCCAAGTTGATGACAAGGTCCAAAGCTATAAGTACACTAATAACACCCTCACATGTAATTTATTTATGAATCTTTTCATACAAGTTTGAGAGGGAAGGTATTTTAAAGCTTGCGTTGACAAAATTAAAAAATACATAAAAAAGACTATTAAATAACAAGAAGTTGTTATCTTATAGGAAAACAATGGTATGCTAAATTTATTTTTTTATATTTCTCGTGCAAATTTAATTTACTTATAAACAAATTTCTTAATATAAAATAATAACATAAGAAAACAAATTAAAAATAGTTCACCTTTTTGCTCAAAAATCAACCTAGTCATCCATGTTATCTTCCTTCCCTCACTTCTTTTTAACTTTTATAAATTTCCTTTCTTGTTCTTTTGATGTCGTAGTCTCTTTGTCATGAATTTCATCAATTTTTGTCTTCACTTTTAATTAACCATATTATTTTTTTATACTTACTGGAGTTGAAACTTTTGATTTTATCTTAGGTTTGTTCTTTTAGTCTTACCTTTACTCTCTTTGCTATTTAGTTTCTAATTTTCATGATTTCATATTTTCTTTTTTAGGTTTTTATTTCATAGCTTACTACCTTTGTCTTAACTTAACTAGGATGGATTTCTCAAATAAACCTTTATTTTTTATAATTTTTAAAATAATTATAGCATAACTAACTTGAAGCCATTACGTTTATAAATTAATTTTTCAAAAGGTGTTGTTCAAAGGCTTCTGAAAGTTGAGTTGTGGTGACTTTTATGTTGCTTTTGTTAAGCTTTTCATGTTTAATCCAAAGGAAAGGAGTTTTTAGTACTTAGTTCAATTTATGGTGCATAGGTCCAATATACTCCCAAGTTAGAGCCTAAAAAGGAACTTTGTAGGTATTTAAAGAAGTGGACTTATTGATTTAAGCATTGTGAATTTTAAATTAACATAAAACATAAACTAGTTTAAAAACAATTATCTTAGGACTTCGCAAAAAATCTTAAATGACTTACATGGTTAGTCTTGGAGATGAAGTTTGAACTTTAAGCATTAGGATTCAGCTATATGAGTTAAGTAGAAATTTGTCTAGACTTGGGTTAACTTGACCAAGTTTGACTTAGTATAGCCCTTTAACTTGAAATTGACCAAATCTAACCTAGTTTAATCTATACAAACTGCATATAACTAAGTTAACTTACCTTATATTATGTTTATTTTTATGTTTTTTATTTTTTATGTTTTAAATTATTTTTTATTATCTTTTATTTTTTATTATGGTTGACAAAATCTTTAAAAGCTATAAGAATAAACTAAAAGAAGAAAAGAACATTGGCTACTAGTCGATAATACTTAACATCATTTTTATCGTTATCTTTAATTACTAAGATTAAAAGAAAAAGATAAATCTTTTACTACTTCTTTTCTTTTTGACTTTTACTTTTACAAAATTTTTGTATATCTATGCACAAACAAACACAATAAGTTAGTTTAATAAATGAAAATTATCTAAATACTTAAAATTTAATACTGACTAGATTTTGTTATTTCCCTTTTCTTGATTTGATATTACATAAGACTTGCTTATACTAATAATTTCAAATTTGGATAATAGTAAGCTGAAATGGCCCCTACTTTGGTAGTGATGATTGTTGTTTCTTACTAATAAATGTTTTTTTTTTCCTTTCTAACTATGGTTTTCAATGTTGGTTTTCTGATTTATGTTTTTAAGTTATGATAATGATTGCTTATTAACTCAAGGGTAAGCTTTCTACAATTTAGGAAGTATTTATAAATGATTCTAAAAACTACATGAGTCAAATAATCTAAGGAATGTTTATTTTTTAACTTGATTTTGTTTTTTTTTTCATGTGTTTTTTGGTTCCTTCTTTTTTTTATTGTGTCCTCATTAAGAAAAATGAAAAATCCCTTTTAAACATTAGGTGATAAAAAGAGCCCTTTAATTACTTAATTAAAGATATTTTCTTATTGGTTAAATAGTGATAAAAATGAATTTAACAATGATTACTTATAGTAAATTAAAGTTAATTTGATTAGTTTGAAATAATATTATTAGTTTTTCATAAAATTTTTAACATTATTCTAACCAAGTTTTTGCATTTTGGTTTAAGAATTAGGCCAAGTTTATAGGGCCAAAAAAATCTCTCCAAAAGATGAATAAACTTGAAGATTAAGACTTTTAAATAAATATATAAAGATTACAATGCTATCATGGATCAATCTTTAAATAAAACATATAGACTATGACTTACTTTTGTGTATATAAGCTAACATGATTTCAATTATAATTTTAAATGTACTAGTTAAGTGTTTTAAGTATTTGGACATTTTCTCGTTAGACTTAAGTGCAACAATTGGACATATAAGCTTAAAATCCAATTTATAATGCAATTAAGCTTTTAATTTCTCTTCCTTTTTTTTTTTTTAAATAAATGAACACTACGATGAACCTTAAGGCCACCAACTTTATTTTTGCAATAAACCTCTAATTATGAGGTAACAACCATAATTTATAAGACTAAGAAAGAGATTAATACAAGTATAAGTCAAATAAAATAGAGATATAATAGGAGTGACCACTAATCTTAGGAAAGGTAGACAAAATGCTGAAGAAGTTAATTTCCTGCCAAATCTAACTCCAACTTAGTCAACATAACCATCAAAGTCTATCATTCACAATAATGAATTAGTTAGCAATATCATTAAAGTTATTAAGTTTCTGCTTCTTTCTGATGCATTTTATTAATCATGGTGAATGATTGTGTAAGCAAGAAGAAGAAAATCAAAGTTGTGTATTTTACCTTAAGATATCATTATCCAAGGATCAATAGCTAATCAATGGCAAAAAAAGCTAATGACTATGCCTTAAATCCCATCTTCAACTAGTAAAACTAATCTCCAACATCCAATGGCCCAACTTAACAAATATTATAAATAAAATAGATTAAAAAACAAAATTAAATGGCTCAAATCAAAAAAACCTAATTGAAATTCCCGACTTCTCCCTAGGATCTACTAGTTTGTGATACTGAGAGGGGGGTGAATCAGTATCACCATAATTCGCAATTCACAGGTAAGTGAACAACTTCAATCTCTTCTTAAAAACAAACTCTTTCTCAGACTCGACTAAGGCAGATCTATTGTTACCTACTAATCACAATAGTCCCCAAAGTCACCTTTCAGACACCTTGCCTAATAGACAATACGGATGTTCTTGTTTAGGTCTTCGTTATGTTATGGGTTGGCTGATACTTTAACTGCGTTCACAACTCAATTCAAAGCATAGAACGTAAAGCAAATTAAGGACACACGAAATTTATATGGTTCTGCCAACGTGACGTATATCCACGGTGGTAGGGACTCTCTCTCTACCGAGACTATCCACTATACTTGTGAATACAGGTTACAATGAATGTCTTTAATTCTCTGCTCCTTTCATTATTGGAATTACTAAGCAAGTACAATACAAAGAGTATCACTTACTGTGTTTACCCTTCTTCTAACTTGTCTTGCCTCTGTTGAATTGAAAGGCTGCTCCACTGCCGCTAAGAAGTTCACCGCAACGCTCTTTAACCTCTCTTGAAGAAGTCTTGAAATACGTTGAGTTCAATGCTTCGCCAAATTCCTTCTCTACATTGTCTCACACAATTCCTGCTTTCACCGTCTTACGGTCTCACCCGTCTCTTTGTCTCACAATCTCACTGTCTCACGGCTCGCCTGTCCGTTATTCTCTCTCTTGCTGTCCAGTCAGATTTCTCTCTCTTCTTGCAGGATTTCTCTCTCTTACCGCCGGATTTCTCTCTCTTCACCGGATTTCACTTTTCAGTTCACCGTTGGGTTTCTCTCTCTTCCCACCGCTCTGCTCCAATTTGGCTGTCGGGTTTCTCTCTCTTCTGGCCGGTCTGCTCTGATTTGGCCGTCAGGTTTCGCTCTCCTTCCGATTTGGTCGTATAGGTCTTTGCCGTCCAACAGTGTCGTCTCCTCGCCGACCACTGGTGTACCGGTGGTGTGACGTTCCTCATGGGTTTCTCTCCTTCTCCAGTTTACGTTTTCTCTCTCTTCGTCCGTCGGTTTGCTTGATTTTCCGACTGTCGATGACTGTGTTTTCTCTCTCCTTCCCGTCGACGGCTCCGATTTGGCCGTCCTCTGTTCACTGTTCTTCATTCAGCCCCTACTTTCGGCGTCTCTTTCTTTCTCTCTCTCGATGCTACTGTTCACGAGGTACTGTTTACAACGGCTACTGTTCACGAGGTTACTGTTTACGACGACTCCTATTCACTCGATTCGTCCGTCAGCTGCACTGTTTACTCTCTTCGTCCTTGTCGGTTCCGTGTAGGGTTTGGTGTTCTCTTTAGTTAGTCGGTTGTTTAGGTTTTTCTGAATGCTTAATATTATCAACTCCTTGTTCTTTGTCTTCCAAGACCATTATATACTCTACTCCATGAACCCTAATAGGGTTTACGCGGTGAATTTACTTTCTTGCCCTTCTGTGTGATTTTACCTTTTTGCCCTTCTATATGGATTTACCTTCTTATCCTTTCATGTGGCTTTACTTTCTTGCATACTTAAACCTAGTCGACAACAATTACAACCTATACAAGGCTGTGGGAACAACACTAATCAATATCTAATATTTCTCTTTCTAACACATTTTATTTATTATGGTGAATGATTATACAATTTTATTTAAGAAAACAACAAAAAATAAAGGTGAGCATTCTCTTATAAGATGTCATTATTCAAAAGTTGCTAATCAATCAATGATAAGAGTGCTATCAACCATGCGTCAGATCTTACCTCTAACTTGCAAGCCCAATTCTAACATCTAATAACCTAATATATATATCATAAATAAAAAAATTAAAAATAAAATAAAAAGGTTTAAATAAAAGACCTATTGAGTCTAATAGGTTAAAAAGTCAAATCCTAGTTAAAGGTTAGCTCAAATCACAAGTCTAATAGATTAAAAGGTTAAACCTTAATCAAAGATTAGCTTAACTCATAAGTTTAATAGGTTAAAGAGTTAAACTACAACAAAAAATTAACTAAGTTACAAATTCAATAATTTAAAGGGTTACCTTAATTAAGATTTAGTCAAGCCAACCAAATACAAGGTCTAAATCAAGTCAAAGGTTGATTCAAGTACTCATTTATAACATATTTTAAATACACTAAGTTGTTCTTCCATAAGGAACTTTAAGTGCTTATCTTTAAAGTATCTCTCATATATTATCCTAATACTAATATCACTTTTTATTGCTTATAGCATCCTAATATTAAAATCCAACGCTACTCTTTTTCTATTATCATATATCTTTTTTAATTTTATTAATCCATTACTAATTAAGCTTTTTATTTCTTAAACTCTTTACTTTTGTTTAAGGTTACAAATAAATCAAGCTAATATGATCTTAGCATAAGATTTTTTAGGTTCGATTGGGTTTAAAAATTAAAAAGCTTAAACTTAAGTTGAGTTTAAAACAAATATAAAATATAAGACTTAAGCTTTGCTTAGAGAAGTATTATTAAAGCACAAGCTTGGCATAGCTTAACTTAAACTCCTTAAATTTTAAAAAAACCAAGCTTAGGATGAAGCTTAAGATCTAGCTTAGGATTGAGATTGACTTAATATTTTGAGCAAATGTAAAAAACTAAACAAAAGGATAGAAATTCCAAGAGAAAATAGAACAAAAATATAAAACTATAAAACAATTTAAGATAACTTAAATAATATATGTGTAAGTCTTAAATTATTAATTAACTTAATAAGTATTATAATCTTAATTCTTTGATGGATATACAAGCTAACTTTTAATTAACAAAATATTGGATATCCAAGTCAAGCTTCCAAATCAACAAAATTGCAATAAATACAATAAAACTTATAAAATCTTTAATATAATAAGTTTTTTGGATTATAAATTTTAACACCATCACATTAATTTTGGATAATATTTACTAATGGCACATGATAAAAAATATTGCATGGTTTCTTTTATGTTTATAATATAAAATAAAAAAGATAAAACATTCTAAAGCAATAAAAACTATAAAGTCATAATAATTATAAAGAAAAATTCTGTTAATTATAGAAAAAGATTTTATAAAAAGATATAATATTCTAAAGCAACAAAACTATAACATGATAATTATAAAGAAAGGTAAAACATTTAAAAGTAATAAAAACAACACAAAAATTTTTATCATAATATAAAAAAGATTAATTATGCTCAAAAAATTCATAAAATTTACCTTTACTTTTCTCTTAATTTTATAGAAACTATGAAGCCAATCCTAAGTACA
Organism: Ceriops tagal; assembly: GCA_021533255.1. Lineage (NCBI taxonomy): Eukaryota > Viridiplantae > Streptophyta > Magnoliopsida > Malpighiales > Rhizophoraceae > Ceriops > Ceriops tagal. The sequence continues at coordinate 7,053,932 of CM038609.1, read as the reverse complement.
AAGCCAACCTTGAACCATTTTAATTGACAAAGAAGCACAACATGAATTACTAACCCTACCATTAGCATTAAAAACTGAATTTGAAGTAATAATGATAACATATTAAAAGTTATTTTAGACAACATGAATTACTAACCCTACCATTAGCATCATTTATGTAAACACTCTTATCCAAATAAATGCCTAATTTTGATTTGACTTAATTGACAATATTAATCCTCCTTATAAAATCATAAAATTTTAACTCACTTACAATGCCTTTAGTTTTGTTATTACTAATAAAGTACCTATAAATGAAATCAACATCACCAGCATCAATTTGATTGGTTATGTTTGTTTGTGTTGTAACATGCTTATTATAAAATTCATACAAAGCATTATAAACTGCAAGAATCTGTTTCTTAGTTTCTTATTTTAAGTATATTACTTAAAAATAAATTTTAATTTTGTTATTTAGATTTAAGATAACATTAATAACAATCAACAGGTTACCACAACCCTAATATTTATCAAGCTTAATCATTATTGCTTTAGACATTTTTTCATAAATTTATTCCCATGTATAAGCTTTTTATTCAATACTTATTCAATCTTTCAAACTTTAATTAGAAATAAATTAAAATTAAAATAATCTAAACCTAAAATAAATAAGGTAATTTACTTAAACATTTCAAGGAATAAATATGCATCTTTAACTTTTTCCTAATCTTTTTTGTAAGACAAATAGTTGTAAGTACAATCTTTTTTTTTTTATAATTCAAAAACTCATCCTTGAATTTTAAAGCAATAATTAACATGTCATAAATTATATTTTATCGAATATAATAATCTAAGACTAATTTCCTTGAAGGTAATTGCAATTGCTTAGTGATTTCACTAAATGTAATATAATGTACTTTAATGCTATAATGTGCTTTATGCTCTCATAAGCATTATGAGAACTAAGCTTTCTTTCAAACTTATCTTAAATAAAAAGATTTACAATATGAATACTATAACATCGCACATAAAACAATTAACCATTAAGAGGAAGCTTGTCTTAATAAGAAATATTATCCTTTAACAACCTTACACCAACATCATTATATAAAGCATTATTAATAATAATGTCATATACCTTACTCTTAATTACCCAATTAACCAAATGCTTATAAATTTTATCATAAATTACAAGTTTATAATAACAAGAATTATTATATGTAATTTTTAATCAAAATTAATAAAATAATAGGTCAAAACCATATAATGAATGAATCTTTTAACTTAAGTTTCATAAATTTATTATTAAGCTTGCTTTATTAACTCTTCTCAACAACGTCTTTACTTTTATATTGTATGGGTTGTAATTGTTGTCAACTAGGTTTAAGTGTGCAAGAAAGTAAAACCGCATGGAAGGGTAAGAAAGTAAATCTGCAGTGTAAGGGCAAGAACGTAAATCTACCGCGTAAGGGCAAGACAGTAAATTTGCCACAAGTAAACCCTATTAGGGTTTCATAGAAGAGAGTATATAAAAGCCTTGGAAGACAAAATTAGGGCAAGGCTAACACAATTGAATACACGACAAAATACCAAACCCCACACAGAAGAACACTTGTAAAAGAAAAGAGTAGCCATAGTGAATAGTGCAACCGTCGTGAACAGTGTAACTGTCGAGAGAGAGAAAAAGGCGATGGTCGACGACCAGGCTGAACGAAGAACAACCGTCATCGGAGATAGAAGAGAAATCTGACACGGCTAGCTGACAGACGAAGAAAAAAAGGAGAAGAAGAGCAACCATCAAACGAAGAGAGAGAAAACACTTGGAAGAGAGAGAAAAGTCGTCGTCGAAAGAAGGTCGGTTGGTAATTAAACATTCGGTAAACCTAGAGTGACCGACCAGCACCAAACCCTACACAACATAAACACAAAGAAGTGGTCGGCAGTAATATAGAGAAAATCCGAGACGGCCACGGCAGAACAGAGGAAAATCGGGGAACGACTGAAGAAGGGTCGACGGGAAGAGAGAGAAAACGAAGAGCCACCACTAGAACGAAGAGCCGTTGGAAGAAAAAGAAAAATCTGAAACAACACACTACCGACATGCCCAAACACGCCTAAAAAAGAGTGAACGGTTGGACGGCCGAAATCAGATTTGGGGGCTGAAGGAAGAACAAAGGTCTGAGAGAGAGAAAAGGAACTGGACGGTAAGAGAGAGAAATCTGGCTAGACAGCAAAAGAGAGAGAAACGAACAAGCGAGCTGTGAGACAGTGAGATCGTGGGGTAAGGAGATGGGTGAGACCATGAGACGGTGAAAGTAGGAGTTGTGTGAAACAACGTTGAAAAGAAATTCGGCGAAGCATCAGAAAGAACTCAACGTACTTCCAGATTTCTTCAAGAGAGGTTAAAAAGCATTGTGGTGAACTTCTAAGCGGCAACGAAGCAACCTTTCAATTCAACAAAGGCAAGACAAGCTAGAAGAAGGGTAGACACAGTAAGTGACACTCTTTGTATTGTACTTATTTAGTAATTACAATAGTGAAAGGAGCAGAGGATTAAGACATCCATTGTAACTGGAATTCTCAAGTATAGTGGATAGTCTCAATAAGGGAAAGTCCCTACTACCGTGGATGTACGTCACGTTGACAGAACCACATAAATCTCGTGTGTCCTTAATTTGCTTTACGTTCTGCGTTTTGAATTGAGTTGTGAATGCAGCTTAAGTATCAGCCAACCCATAACCTAACGAAGACCTAAACAAGAAGATCCGAATTGTCTATTAGATAAGGTGTCTAAAAGGTGACTTTGGGGACTATTATGATTAGTAGGTAGTAATAGATCTACCTTAGTCGAGTCTGAAAAAGAGTTTGCTTTTAAGAAGATGTTGAAGTTATTCACTTACCTACGAATTGTGAATTGTGGTGATACTGATTCACCCTTCCTCTCAATATCACAAACTAGTAGATTCTAGGGAAAAGTCAGGAACTTCATATATTTTTTGAACAATGTCTTTATTTTTATTTTTCTCACCCTTATAACTAGTCAAACATTCATTTTCTATTATTATTTAGCAAATATTCATGAGATAAGGAGTAATGGTCTTTATTAATAAATAAAATAACTTACAATCATAAAATTAAAGGGCAATTTTTGCATTATTACCATATAAGTAACCACTTCCCTACTTAATCATATTTGAAACTTTACATTTCAATTAAATTGCTAGGATTATATAGTATGACTTAAAGATTCTTTTATCAATCAATAGCTTTTCTTGTTTAGCATGCCTTTAACTGTCTAAAATATGTTGATGTTACACTATCTTTACTTAAAACCAATTAAATCTTCCAATGATGACACTCTATTTTTTTTGTTCTTTCTTTAAATGTGACTTTTTTGAAACAATCCCAACATCTTAAAATCTTTTTCTTGTTTTTTTCTTTTCTTTTCAAAAGCATTCTCATTAGTCCTAATTTTCTTACTTCCCTCAACTACATCAACAATCTATCTTTCTTTTTCTTAATTTGATACTTTTTTAGTTTTGATGTTACCATTAATAATGATGAACTTTTAGATGAATCTTTATTGAGTCAAAGAATACAAATCATGCAAGTGATTAGTTTGTTATTCATGATAATAAACAAAAATAAGAAAGCCAAAAAAAAAAGAAAAAATTATTTTTAGTGAAGTAAGGCAAAGACAATTCTATTAATCAAATTAAATAAATTACTTTTTATAAAAACAATATGAGAAGATAATAACATAGTTACACTTAAAATTGAAAGAAAATAGTAATTAATGGAATAATAAAGAACCTCTAAATTATATAATAACCAAAAGAAGGGGAAATGAATATGACCAAACTCTTATTTGACTTTTGATCATAAGTATAATTATTTAAAGTGAAGAAGGATCAAAACTTTAAACACTTTCTTATTGCAAGTCATTAATTTATGACTAATTATGCTTGAAAATAAACTAATAGTATTCATTATGACCTTTCATTGGGTAATGAAAATTTTTTAACTTTACTTATTGTGAGCATGGTTATGGTCATGATCATGGTTATAGCCACTGTCATAATTCTACCTTAACCACCCTTCTCTTTTTATCTCTTAATCTATCAATACATCATACACACATAATAGAGTCCTCTAAAATGATAATGGAGCTTACCATTAACACACATAAAGATCTAATTATCTTTAGTCAATTAAAATTAAATTACTTAAACTAAATAAATGTTAACTTAAAAATGTCTAAAACTTTTTTATTCTTGTTATGAAGACAAATAATTAGCTATTTTACTTTAAATTCTATACTAAACCCCCCAAATCATGACCCTAAATTAGTACATAATGTTAAGCACTTATATTTAAACAAGTAAAGAAAGTAAAGAACAAAAACGAAATAGCAACATTGACAAAAATTCTTAATCAAGGAGAAAAAACCAATTAATGATCAAAACTCACCCATAATCCATAAAACGAGGGAGGAATCTTCTTGGACTTTGGGCATTGTGAGAATAGCATCAAAGATGACTAAACGGAAAATCAACATAAATTAAACTATGACAACTAATGAAATGAGGTTTTAAAAGAGTCTCTCAACACTTAAAGGGCAATAACTAAAGGGTTAAGTTTTCTAAAGAGTCTCTCAAATATTATAGTTGTAAACTTCATATGTTTTATTTATAAGTGTTTCAATCAGGCTTATGTAAAGTCCTTAAACAAGCTGCCATATGATTCTAAAAAAAAGCTAATAATGATATCATATATAAACTCTTAAACGATTCCTTAATCAAGTCTATAATTTAACTTTACCAAGTTTATTAAATGAGTTACTTACAAGCTTCAATAAACTAAATTTGACCTTTTGAAACTTGTTTATTAAACAAGCTTTTAAATTAAGTTTGAGACTTGTTTATTTACCTAAATAAATGAGCTTGATCAAGCTTTTATCAATTTAAGCCTTTAAGCCCTTAATTAGCCTTTAAAGTTGATTGCAACCTTATTTTTTTTCTTATAAATTCATTGATACAATTCATAAAAATACTTGAGGGGCTTTCTACCTCCAGTTGTTGCACATATCAATGTAATTTAACATCTTTTGTTATTTTTTTATGTTATTACTATAGACAAATAACAATTATCATAACTAATTATGTATTCACATGCTTTTTTAATCACTAAGCTATTTTTTGTCTTTAAGGCATCTATTTTCGTATGCTACTTACTTTTTTGTTGTACTATTATTATTTTTCAATACCACAAATCTTTTCTTGATGATTTTTTTTTTTTTGCACATCTCTTAAATTTCACTTATTATTTTCACTAGTTGATGTCCTCACCGTATAATGTTGCTTACAAACTTAAGTTTTTAGTACCACCCTTTATATACCTTTAACCATCGTCTACTCCTTATTTTATCTATATTGCTTCTCTTGTCACGTTCAACTAACTTTCTCACCATGCTTTTTAAGGAAGTTTTGTACTTCACAATGTCCATTTCTTCGTTCTACTTTATTGGACCATAAATATGTTGCTTCCATATGACTTATAACTTAAATATGTTTTATTTTATTTTAAAATTTTTAATAAATTTAATTACTACATTTATTTATGCTGAATTTTGGGACAAACACCCCATAAGTCATTTAAATTTTTTATTTTTTTATTTAAGTACTACAACTTTTATTTTATTTTCTAAGTTTTGTAATTTTCTAAAATAGATTAACTAAATGCAAATTCATAACTATGTTACTAAGATTATTACTATTTAAAACACCAATTTAAGTTATTTAATTTATTTCATTGTTTTTACTTATTTTTATTAGTGAGATGAATTTTCTACATTTGATTTTTGATAAGAAAATATAAGAATATATATATATATATATATAAGTTCAATTAATAGTATTTTTTATTCTAAATAAAATTTTATATAGAAAAAAATTAAATTAAAGTAAAATTACTATATAAAAAATTTATAAAATATATGTCTCAAGGGATAAATTCCACAAAATTATAACCCTCTAAATAAATTAGATTTGAGAATTTTATACCTCCAAATATGTTGTTTGGCTTTTAATAGAAAAAAAGGAAGATAAAAATTATTTTAAAATTAATTTTTCTTCTAATTTATTAAAAATATTTTAATTTTATTTTGAAAATTTTTATAAATTTTAGTAATCTACTAATTTGACAATATTTATTTTCCTACATAAAAAATTTAAAATAATTGTAATTATTTAAATTACAATAAATATATTTTTTAAAATGATGGAAAATTGTTCTTTGAGTTAATTCTCATAAAGTTGTTTCTATTTGAAAATAAAAATTACAAAAATAACCCAACTATTTTTTTTTTTTTTGTAATTATAGTATAATTGACATTAAAGAATTTTTGAAGTTATAAAAATGTCAAAATTTTTTCAACATTAACTTTATTTTACATAATATGAAATGTTAGTATTTGTAGATATAAAGTCCTAATTTTAGGTATAAGATGCTAATATATACTACTACACCATTATATTATCATTAAAATTAACAAATTATTATAATTATATAAATATATAATTTCTCTTATAATATCAATATAACTTCTTGTAATATTAGTACATCTCAATTTTTACTGTATCTACAAAATTTGGATTCAAGTAATTATATTACCATGGAACTCTGCTTTCTTTTTTTCTTAATTTATTTATTTTTTTTGGTCATGAAAGAATAGCGATAGTGTTAATAATTAATGTTAGTAGCAATTTTAAATTATGAATTGAACTACTTTAATCTGTTTTAGACTGGAGTAGGACTTATATAGAAAAAATAAAATAAAATAAAATTGAAAAGACTCAACATCAAATAAAATGAACTCATGGGTGCATTTTTTTTGCTGGATTTTGGTCATAGAGAATCACAGTTAAAGACAATCAGGGAGGGGGAAGAGGGACAGAGTTGTTCGAGAATGGAGGGAGAAGAGGGAGGAGGGATAAGGCTGAGCAAGAGGTTCAATAGTGATAATGATAAAAGCGGCGGCCGCGGCGGCGGCGGTGGGGTTGAGGTCGATTACAAGAACAAGGCGGGCACTGCCTGGAGCCATTCCTACCTTAACCAGAAGCCTTGGCATCCCCTTTCCTACCCTAACCAACGCCGCAAGTGGATCGCCGAGCAGACCCACGCCCAGCGCCTCCACCGTTCTCAGGAAGTCTCCCGCGAGGTCTAGGTTTTTTTTTTTTTTTTTCACTTTCATACCTTTGAACAACCGCCCACCGCCATTACTTGCATGGTTTCCTTTCATTTGAATTAATTTTCTTGAATTTACGGTGATCCAGTATGCTCAAGAGCAGGAATTCTTCCGCCAGACTGCCCTTGTCTCCAAGAAAGAGAAAGATAAGGTCTTTTTCCTTTTTTCTTTCCGCCATTTTTCTTTGTTTCTTTTTTTTTTTCCTAATTTTCTGTAAATTTTATCTAAGGGGTATGAAAATAATATCAGAATTCCCTTGCCTTTTGATTGTTTGGTATGTATGTTTTCATTATATTTTGCGTTGCTCAACCTCTCCCTGAACATGACTTTTATATCAAATGTGAATCTGAATTTTTTGACACGGTGCAGATGGAGACGATGCAAGCTGTTAGCTTCATGTATGTTCGTCCACCTGGTTATAATGCCGAAAGTGCCAAGGCTGCAGAGATTGCTGATGAGAAGAAAAAACAGGAACTCGATAATCCTCCTGCTCAAAACCCAACTACATCCATGTACATAACTTGTTCTGTTGTTGTCATTGCTATTATTCTTTTAGGATCTAGGGACCTTCTGAATCTTCAAGTGGAGAAGCAGAATTTGGAGTTGGTGTTACAAACTTTGGAAATTGATTAGCCCTATGACACAAATGGAAACACTCCCAATCAATCTTCCATAAACTACTATGAGCTTTATACATAGGATTTTGGTTTATGTTCTTCTTAATAGTCATAGTAGTCTGTATCCAATCCTTGTAATATTGTAGCTTTTAAAATCAAACTCACTGATTACTTTCTTTTTTGTATTTTTGCAAGGCCACTAGAATCAACACCTGGTACAAATCAATTGGTTGAGGAGAAGAAGAAACCAAGGCCTAAAGATGTTTTTGGGCGTTCTTTACCAACCGAGGAAGAATTTGCAATCCTTAAAAATGCTCCTCGGTAAGTTTCACACTGCAATTACAACTTTCCAACACTTACCATTGACAAATTTCACTTTCTATTAGCTTGATCTTTTAATCAAATGTCTATGGATTAAAAGGGCCCCAATCTTATAAGAATACCTACCATGAACTAGATGTGGTGAAACTGGGTGATTTCGCTGGCTAAATCCTAATTCTATTATTTCTCCTTGTAACTATTAGTTGCTGAACAAATACCTGCAGATTGAGTGCAGCTTTGGGCTGCAAAATTTATGTTAGAGTGGCATGATGTATGTATGCATCGTCCCCTTCAATGGAGTGGAAATAAATCTTTTGCTTGCCCTATTTGTCAGGTTTAATTGATATCTTGGAACATCATATCAACAAATTCATAGTCCTTTTGATGGAATATTTGGTTGTAACTGTTATTTTGTACTTTCTCATAGCAACCTGTTTTGGTGTCTAGCCCAGTGTCATATTTTTGGATGATTTGCTCTGTACCATGCCAACTGTCATCCTGATCTCTGCCTAATGCAGTCATTAAGGAGATAAATATGTTGTATATAGGTGTCTTGACAATTGTCGTTGGACGCTAAAGGAGTTCTGGAATGGGCTTGGCTGTAACTTTTGACTTAGAATGTGTAGCAACCTAGATTGGGTCCCTTAGACTAAATCATGTTGTAGTCTTTTTTTTTTGTTTTTTTTTTTTTGTGCAATTTGTGAATCTCTTTGTGCTGCACAGATGGTCCTCAAGGAACTTTTTACTGCAGGAGCTTCAATTACATATGGCAGCTCCATTTAGGACTTATTTCTCTTAGAAAATACAATGTGGGTTATGGACTTAAAACGTTCCTCCCAGTTCAATTATATCTAAAGATAGTTGACCTGTATTGAACTTCTATATGACCTTTGTCAAAGACAATGCATGACATTGCTCCACCCATTGCTCAGTAAGAATGTCGCATATGCATGAACCGCTGTTTTTGCATTTCCAATTCTTAACTGTTTCAATCATCCAACATGCAGAGTTTTCTAATCCTTACACATACATGCTTGGTTTGCTTCATTTATTGGAGTGGTGTTGTTTTCATATCTGATAAAATGAGTGGCATGGATTTTGAGCCAAGACATTGCAAGTTCTCCTGCAGCTTGTAGCCAAAAATCTTCCTCGAGCAATCATGTAATTAGCCGTAGCTTCTGTGACAGTAAAGTGAATGAATGTGGTGGCTGCAAACCGTCAGTGAGGGCTTTGATCAATAGTTGTGGCCATTATAATTATGGAGATGAAAATAAGATATGTGGGTTGATCTGAGTGAAAGTAGTGGGCTGCTTCTTTCAGCCTTTGTCCTGTATGCTTGTAATCTTTAAGGATTATGAATGTTGACATTACAATCTATAACCCAGCAGAAAATAACTAGTGATAATAGATTTAAGCACTAACTATCCCATCTGAGCCTGCAGGAATCATATATATTTTAGCATATCTACCTTGAATTTGCTTTTGCATAAAGGTGAGCATGCACTTTTTGCATTTTGATAACAGTGCCACAATTTCAGGCTGGAGACAGGTGTTCCTGCAAGGGTGAAGCCATTTGGCATTGAAATACGCAATGTAAAATGTGTAAGATGTGGAAATTTCGGTCACCAAAGTGGTGATCGTGAATGTCCGTTGAAAGATGCAATAATGCCTAATGAAGAGAGTCGCCTAAAAAGAGATGACCCCTTGACTGCCATAATGGCTCATACGGATCCTAGTGAGGTTGGTTATACTTCCTTTTAATTGTACTGTAATCATGTAACAGTTTTTATCTGTCTAATTTTTGAAATTATGGTTCTGTAAACAAATTTTCATTTTCAGTTGTTCGTAGTTGCTTGAAGTGGAAAGGGTTGATCTAATTGCAATTCAAGGCTTTTCCTTGAACTACTTTTGAGACAGAAAGCTATAATAATGTGCATGCGCATGTACGCTTATACATGTACACTTCTGCTCGTGAAGAGGGTTTGTGTGGGAACAGGCTAAAACAATTTATTTTGCTTGGCTGTTAATATTGATCATGGGCATTTAACTGCTTTGAGCCAATTATTTTTAGTTCTGTGCTAAACATAAGTCACTTTTGCTCATCTACTCTTGCATGCTGATGTTTTGCTTATTTGACAAATGAATCTTGTCTCATTTGACTACTTACAGCCACTAAAGTGGGAATTGAAGCAAAAACCCGGAATGAGTCCTCCTCGCGGGGGTTTTGATCCTGATGATCCAAATCAGCAGATTGTTGCCGAAGATATTTTTGATGAATATGGAGGTACATGGTTTTCCTTATACCTTTTTCATTTTTTCGGTGGGGGGCAGGATGTGGCACAAATTTGCATATCTTTATTCCCAGTAGCATGAATTTTGATTGCATTTCTATTTCGTATTCCTGTGGGCTTTTATCCATTTTACAGGATTTCTGGGTGATGGCATGCCGGAGTTGCTCACCAACTTTTCTCCAAGCAAACCCAAAAAGAAACGGAGAAAGGGTAAGAACGAGAGGACGTCACCCAATAGAGAATCTTGCGCACCTTCTGAAGATGATGGGTCATCCTTACCTAAAGACAGTCTGGAGAGGAGATCGAGGAAGGAGATGAAAAAGAAGAGGAAGAAGAGCGAGAAGCTAAATTATGCCGAATCAAGTTCATCGGAGGATTTGGAGTTAGAAAGGCATTCCAAAAGATGCAAAAGGAAGCATCGTTATTCATTTAAAGATTCGGATTGTCACAAGCATGAGCGAGGTAAAAGCAGCAGGCACAAGCATTCTGATTCGTGCGATGAATCAGATTCTGACATGCATCATAAAATTAACAAGAGCAAAGACAACCGTTGGTGTCCCTCTGATAATTCCGACTCAGATAGGCATCGTGCCGATAAAAAAAGCAGACTCAAGAAATCCTCTGGACGTCAATTTGATTTTTCAAAGTCTACTAGTAGTCACCGGACAGGTAGACGTCATTCTCGTCATCATGGTCATCAGTCTTAACTCTAGAGGAAAACGAGATTGTAACTTGTGAGCATCTGTATTGCGTCTTATGTGGTGGGGGGGGGGGAGGGTGGGGGAGGGCAAGATTTGTCGAAGTTCGTCTCGTCAGTCATTTGGAATTCTTCTTTTGCGTTTAGGCATGCGCGCCATCAGTGAGCTCGGGTTTCGTTGTTTTCATGTCAAAAGACCAAATAGAAGTTTCCTAGTTCTTTTTCGGTTAAGAGTTTTAACTTTACAAAGCCTACATATATCCAAATTTGAAGATATTAGTTGGAATTCCACCGATGATTTGTGCAGTCAAATCGGGGCTTTCTCCTATTAATTAATTAATTAATTAAATGTAAGGTTAGAACACCATGGTTGCCTTTTGTCTTCTGAAGACTGCGAAACAAATACCCTCTTCAATTCTCGATTAGTTTTTTCTTCCGCACAACAACCCTGTGAATGAAGAAAGACTTCCATGCGAGGAGACGCTAAAATCATTGTTAGCTGGCAAAGACAGAATTGGCATGCAATTTCTCGACACCGCTGCATGCTAAGCGAGGCCAATCATATCATCTTCCAGACGCCATTCAATGGGACTCAAGAAGCAAAATTCAACCTGGAGAGCAACTTTTGTTTCAAAGGTGGATGTGTTGAAGAACATCAATTAATAGGCGACCTAGGGGAAAACAAGGGCAGAAATGCAGGGACGATCTACTCTACCTCGTCAAAACACCGCCAATGGGGTCTGCAAGATGCCAACATACAAGCTCTCTTGTACTGTATCTTGAGGCTCCTCTAGATCACGCTCCTCAGAAACAACATCCCTCGAGTCGTCCCAAGCACGATTCCATTTTCCGTTTCCCAAGGCCAGTGGCAGCTCCTGCTTCTCATGCTTCTTACCTCAGTCCAGCTTGGATGCTATTTTTTTTCCTCAGAAAGGAAGTTATTATGTTGTGGAACCCTAAGAATCAAATGTAAGCTCGGCAACATTCGGGGTAGGCAATGCCAGGGAGAGATCAGAATGCACTCGTGAGAGAAGATAATAGATTGCATGGTCCGTGCTAACGTAGAAAAATCAGCCCTTACCTCATATGATTGAACATGCAGTGTTTGCTGGGAGCTAAAAGTAGCTCCATCTCTCCACGGAGGACCAGGGCTACCCCATTTTGTTCTTCGCTGATGATGTCATCTTATTTGCTGAAAGCTACCGCAGAGCAAGTGGGGATAATGATTGTTAAACGTATTTTGGCAAATTTCTGTAGTGGTTCGGGTCAGAAGGTCAGTTTTGGCTTTACGTGATGTAGACAGGAACCTTGCGCAAAAACTAAGTCACCATGCCAGCGTTATTTTAAATTTAGGGACCCTAACGCTAAAAGCAGGAGTCAGGATGGATACCTACAATGATATCCTTGACAACGTTGGAAAGTAATGTCAGAGGATATTATTTAAGATAAATTCAAATTATAATATTATTTGTTGTGAAATAAAAATGTAAAAAACAAGTAAAAAAAATTGATACTTAATTGAACTTTTTAAAGGCATTTTCTTGAATTCACTAAAAATATAATAACTCCCAAAAAAGTCAAAAGAATGATTTATATAATTTGTATAATATAGAAATTTATATGGATATTTATGATTAAAATTATCTATTTAATTAAAAAAATACTTTAACCTAAATAAAAAATATTTTAAAATATCTAAATTATTATTATATTCTTTTTAATAATTTACTAAAATTTTTAATTATACTAAAATACCATAAAATAAGTAAATAAATTATAATATAATTTATAAGATGATAAAAAATAATTTTAATGACGTATTTTACATTAAATTTATCTTCGAATTAATAATAAAAAATTGAAATCTTTTATTCCATAAGAATAAATATTTATAATAAATTAATACTTTTAATATGAATTAGAACTAATAATTTCTTTTATAAACTATCACGTGAACAATTAATACCAAACCATCGTCTACTTGATAGTTTACTCTAATAAAATTAATATAACAGGATGAAAAATCAACAAAATTTTGAAACCTATGGATTATAAGTTCACATGTTATAATTGCTTGATTCTCATTGAAATTTTTATTAACACAAAACTAATTATCGAACTCAATTAGTATATAATTATCGACTAATGTTTCTTCTTTATATTGAGATATCTCTTCAACTAGTGCTTTATTAAAAATCTTAGTGTAAGAACAAGAAAACCCATTTTCAAAAATTGCACTTTTTTTCATAATTTCAATAGATAGAAAATAAGAATTATATTATTTTTTAACTCCTTTAAAATTTCATTAATCATATCATTACCACAAAATTTTAATACTAATAAATCTATCATATGTTCCCATAATCAAATTTTAAATTTACTACATTTTAATTAAAAATATTGAGTATCGTCTCATAATTTAGCTACATCATCTTAGAGTTTAGAATAAGTAAAACTTATATTATCCTTTTCAAATTTCATTATATTTGAAATAGATTTCAATTTCTACTAACCATCTCACAAAATTTTTATCAAAGAAAGAAATATTTTTAAAATTAGAAATGTGAGTACAAACATACTAAATGCGAATGACCTCTTTAGTATTATATTCATAATCTTGTAAAATTATTTTAAATAGAGACTTCCTTTCACAATTTTCATTGTTAAAAAGGTTACTTCGGACCTTATAAAATAACATTAATACAAGCCAAATCTACTTTGATACCTCCTAATGCACAACGGAAGTATAGCGACATTAAATGATATTAAGTAAAACAAATCCAAATTTTGATATTACTTAGACCTTATGTTAGGGGTACATACTACCCAACTCCCACATTGTCGAGGAAGAGAAAGAAGAGGACCTTAAGCCATATAAATGGGGTGATTGCACACCCTAATGGGTGCCTTTTAGGGAGGAAGTAATGTCCCCGTGACAAATGGTATTAGAATCTACCTCTTTCCCATCGTGGGACCCTCAATTGGGTGGTAAGTGATCCTTGACAAGTAATGTCGTCCTGGGTGCACACTCCTCGACGCACTAAGGGTGATGAGGACTTCAATGAATCAAGTGTAGAAGATGTCACAACATACTACCCAACTTTCACATTGTCGAAGAAAAGGAAGAGAGGGACCTTGGGCCATATAAGCAGGGTGACTACACACCTTAATAGGTGCTTTTTAGGGAGGAAGTAATACTCTTGTGACAAGAAGTAGTGAAAAATAGAAACTAAAATATCAACATTCAATTGAACATTTTAAACACGTTTTTATAATCTACTAAAAAATATAACAACTCTAAAAAAAATTGAAGAATTGAATAATTTGTAGGATATTCAAATTAAGAAAATATTTTAATATAAATAAAAAATATTCTAAAATATCTAAATTATTCTTTTATTCTTCCTAAATAATTTATTAAAATTCTTAATTAGGTAAAATGCTATAAAATAAGTAAAGAAATTATAAAATAATAATTACATTTGCCTTTTGCTGGAAGATTAACCTTAATTAAATTAGTACGCTCTGCAATCCCCACATACGCTATGCAGGGTGCCACACTTCCAACATCTATGCAACTGTTAGATAGATTTGACAACAATTTTTCAGGGAAAGACTTTGAAGCATGGCAGGAGAATGAACCTGACTAGATGGAAGACCTGAGGATTTGGGTGGTCTGGGAATAAGGGAAACAAGGCAGAGTAACAAGGCTATGTTGGCCTGACTTAGCGAGGAGCTTTACAGGGAGTCAGAGAGTCTGTAGGTGTGGCTTTTAAAAGGTAAATACAATAGGAATCAGGACAAGCAATTGAGTCACATTGCCTCTCATGCCTGGAGAGGGATGGTACGTGACTACGTGCGAATAATATGGCCGAGAGGAGCTTGAGATGGAGATCAAGTGATGGTAAAACAATTAAAATTTGGGCTGATGAATAGCTTATTGAGGAAGCCTTGGAATCCAATTGTTGAAGCCTTTAATCCAAGCAGAGCTAGACCCCCTGGTGCGGATTATTAGAAATTTGACGAGGGTTGGAAGTGGTAACTACTGAAGCCGCTTCTTCCAGTGATCTTCTGAATTTCTTGGCTTCACACACGGTCAAAATGGTAGAAGGGAATCTGGATATATACCCACATGGGGGCGATCTTCAGATGGTTTGTTTTTAATCAAATCAGCTTAATTGGTTACTCACGGCCCCCACTGACGATAGTATGTCATGGTCCTTACAGTTAAATCTAACTAAAAGTTTATGTTATACTTGTAAATTAATACCCACATTATATATTTGCATTTGTAAATGACACAATTGCTCATATAGTATATCACATAATAATTTTAAAAAATAGGTAAGACACATATGTGTAAAAGTGAAGTCTATAATAAAATTATATATATATGTATCTATGTATGTATGTATGTACGTATGTACGTATAAGTCATGTCTTACTCATTTCAAAATTATTGTGCTACACTATTCGTATTGTATTTGTGTTCTCTAACTATTTTCTAAACAAAACAATTTTAATTTTATTTTTCATCTTCACACTATCTTCTCTCTTGAATATGGGGAAGATTTATTTTTTCTTCCTTTTTTTTTTTTTTACTTTGTTATCCAAATAGAAGATAAGAGATCTAATTGCTTCACAATCTGCAGTACCTGAAGATGGCACGACAGATCCAACGTACCTTCAATAGGAGTTGCCTCCTTAGCCCCAAGCATGTAACATGACAAAGGAAAAAAATCAAAAAATCAAAAAACAGAGAGGCAAAGGCTTTCATAAGCTAGGACAAGGAAGCTCTCTAAGTTGCTTAAAATTGTAAGAGACAACAAAAAGTAGTTCTCAGAGAGCAAGAATTGTTCGTAAATGGGAAAATGACACTCCGCTCTTAAGAAAACATGTCATCTCCCAGTACGTGATTTCTGGTGACATCCAAAACGCAGCAGACGCAGTGGTAAGGGTTAAAAAAAGCTGAGAGGACATAGCTAACTTTCTAGGTTACCCTGGGGCTCATCTGAGTTTGCGTGAGCCTCTCGACGCGAGTGCCAAGCAAGGTGACGCATGTCAATTCCATTTCGTTGGCACTCCACTGCCTTTGCCTGCTCCTAACATTGTCTGAACAAACCAATGCCCCATCAAAATATGCCTTTGAGCCCATCACATGCTAAGTAAAACCCACTGACGAGGAACTCCAGCCCCTTCCATAGTCAAAGTTCCCCACGTCCCATGCTAAGTAAGCCAATCTTCTATCTTCGTTTAGTCACCCTGCCTGCTCTTCTGGTCTTATTAACTTTAATATTCGGAGTGGTAATGTCAAATCCTCAATTTGGTCCGTCTAATTGTCCCTTGTTTTGCAAATGCTAAGTTAGATGGAAAATAATAGGTGAACATGAGGAAGGAGGAGTGATGTGTTATGTTGGATAAACATATTAAAAAAGTAATTTTTTTTTTTTTAGGTTTTTAAAAATTGTAGATTTTTTCCCACAAGTATTCGATATACAACAAACTCGTTAAAATTAGAATAAATTTTAAGCACTTGGGTTGTAATAAACTTCGTGAGACATGATGTGATAATTAGAATAAATTAGCGTTATCTTATCATATTTTATGTTTGTAAAGTGATTTGGATAAGTTGACGTGAGATTGTTAACCCAAAACCTATTTATTCATCCTTCTATTCTATCTATGATCCTGCCACTGTCATCCCCGCCAATCTCACTGCTACCATCCCAAGTGTTACCACCGCCATCGCCCTTGGCAGCATCGCCATCCTCACCGCTGCATTGTTATTGTTGCCACCAAGTCCACCCCCTCGATTGCTGCCACCATTCCTACCACCACTGTCGTCGGTGCTGATGCCATTGTCATCACCATTACTGCCATCACCACTACCATTGGCCACCATTATTAGGGTAACCACTCAGCTATAACCATCACAAATATCCGCTATCATCATCGTGGGCCGCTGTTGAATCCATCTCGACCATTCTAATCAAAGCAATTTCAAACATTAAATAAGTTAGTTATTTATCTTATTTTATATTATACAGTCCTATACTAGCATATCATATTGTCCTGTGTTTTTGTCTGTTTATAATGCAATTTACTCTCACAAGCAAATTATATATTTTTTTAAAAATAAAATAATATTAATATTAATTGAAAACTTTTGTATAAAAATATAAGAAAATTCTAAATAAAAAGCAATTAACTCTAATTACATTTAAAAATTCTAAATAAAAAAGTAATAGTTTCAATCCTTATAAAATAGAAGAAAGTTTCGAAAACTCAATTTAAAAGAAAATCCTTCTCCCCCCGCCCCCCCCCCCAACATGATAATATTCAATCAAATTAACTAATATACCTAATCAATGACAAATGAACTGAATTTTCACACCCATTCGAGAAAATTAGTGTGCTTACATGATGTTTATTTCACCATTACATTTAAAACAAAAAAAAAAAAATTACACTCCAATAATTGGATGACCAAAGAAACTTTATTCTTAACTTGATTATTGATATTATAGAATAGTGACATAAAATTTTAAAAATCTTCTACTTATACTATTGATTTACGTTATTATCATGCGCGACTTACTCTTAATAATTAACGAGATTCAGCCAACATGTTTTCATTGAACCCATAATTTCATAACGTCTTGAATTGCCAATAATTTTATTTCATTAATACTTAATATTACTTTGAAAAAGAAATAAATCATATATCTTGCATTTCCTTGGAATACACCCTTATATTAGCCATCTTCTATATATTTGATATAACCACGTTAATATTAAATTTAAGCATGAATTTTGGAGGTGTCTTTTATGTAAGATCGGTAGGGTAAATCGTATAGACAAACCCTTTTTTTTTTTTCTTTTTTTGAAATTTGATAAAAAAATCAATGCATTGGTTTTATATCTTATATGCTAAATTAAAGTCACTTGCCTTGCTTTTACTCTAAATAAGAGTTAGTTAAGTCAGAGATTATATTAATGACAATAATATTGCTGGACCTTGATGTGAGTAATTTACATTTTGGACTTATTGTATTGATAAAAATAAATTAATTACACTTTGGACATATTGTATTAATAATAATATAATTTTTTTTTCTTTTAGAGACAACGTAAATCAATTGGGTTGCTAATATTTTCAAGAATGTTTGATGTGAGTTTTTATTATTTTGTTAGCCTTTAGCCTTTCACTTTCATGGTGCAACCATACATGTACTTTTTTCCCAACAAAAAAAAAAAAAATAACTAATAATGCTCCTTCTTAAATGTGGTAAATGAATAATGATATGGAAAATATTAATAATAAAAAAAAAGTTACTCTCGAAAAGTTCACTTTCATTTTTTTAAATAAATTAAAAATAACCATAATTTAATTTTTTAAAAATATTTTTATTTTAAAAAAATTCTCGAATTTTATGTTAAAAAGTAATAAATAAATAAATAAATAAAAGAATAAATGCTTTCTCACTTTATTCTTATTAATGTTAAAGTAGTTAAATTTATATTTTTTGTTATAATATATATAATAAAATCGTGCGGTTGTCAACCCTCCATATATATATATATATATATATATATAAATAAAAGCGGAATCTGGGCAAAAGGATTGGAAGGAAGGAAGCGCGTCAAAACAGGGAATCGGCGCGTCAACCTTCCATCCAATTAAGGAAACGCGTAAGAGCATTAAGTAGCGTTCCGTCTACAACAGTCAACACGTGCCCCCTCTGAATATTTGCAGAAGAATTCAAACAGATTAATTAATTAATTATATATATGGAGAGGCATTGTCTCCTGCAACTCAGGGCTCTCTCGTGGCTGTAGGAACGAACGAAGATCGGTTGCTTAACAACAAAGTTTTTGGGTAATTCTTTTTATTTTCGTCATTGTTTTTTCGTTTGTTCTATTAGAATCTGTTCTACTTGATCTGAATCCATTCATCTCTTTGGAATTGCTTTTTCATTTTATTTTCCTCTTTTTTTTAAAAAAATTTTTGGTTCCTTATCTTCTATCTCTGAAGAACAAGTTTTCGGTTTAATTGAGAATCCGAGCAATAGGGGCTTTTTTTTTTTTTAATTGCCTTTTGAAATCATTGTTGATTCTATTTTTCTGGGTTGTAATTTTCGTTTTTCATTAGTAGGGATTTACTTTGTTTTCTTTTTTCTTTTGTTTATTTGCTTTTTTTTTTCTATTTTAATTTCGTTCTTAATTTATTGCTTTAGGTCTACCAGACTTTATTTTGTCTGCAACGAATCAATAAATTAATCAATCCATGAGGCCAAGACTACTCTTGCATAGGACCTTTGTTCTTGTCTTAGCTTAATATTACGTTGGGGGCCCGCCCCCCGTTTTCTTTTTCTTGTTTTTGTGTGCTTCGTGTAGTTGGTGAAGATCTAGAACCGCTAGGCTGATTGGCTGTCCATTTTATTTATTTATTCATTTATTTATGTATATGTGTTTAGAATTTTAGTTCTTCTTCTGGTAAGCAAATATGGGAGGAGGCAAGCACAAGCATGATGAACATGACAAGGGTCTCTTCGGACACGGACACGGGCACGGACACGGACACGAACACGGATACGGGGTTCCTGGATATCCTCCTGGACACTACCCACCACCAGCTGGAGCATACCCCCCTCAGGGTTATCCCACTCCTCAAGGATACCCCCCTCAGGGTTATCCCCCTCCTCAAGGATACCCCCCACAAGGCTACCCTCCTGCTGGTTATCCTCCTGCTGGATACCCGCCATCTGGCTATCCTTCTGGTCCGTCCGCTTCACATCATACAGGTATCCCTGCTTATTATTATTATTATTTTTTTATTGTAACAGTAATTCTAGGCTCAATAATTCTGGTCTATCTTACACTGATCATTTGTTACAATACTCTAGTGGGATGCCTCCTAATCATTACAGGTCTCTGTTATTATGGACATTTGATGTTCGTTAAGTGTGTGTACTTTAAAAGCTAATTATGCTTTTCTTTTATAACTCAGGTGGTGGATTAGGAGCAATGATTACAGGCGGTGCTGCTGCCGCTGCTGCTGCTTATGGTGCTCATCACCTGTCTCATGCTCATGGTGCTCATCACATGTCTCATGGTTCTCACCATGGGCATGGATATGGCCATGGGAAATTCAAGCATGGTGGCAAATTTAAGCACCATGGAGGCAAGTTCAAGCATGGGAAGCATGGAATGTTTGGAGGAAAGTTTAAGAAGTGGAAGTGATGAGCCCGCTATGCTACAATACCAACTAACTTTGCAGTTGGAAGTCCCTATATCTTTCAATAATACATGACATCTGTTCACCTTATTCGCTGTTGTTGGCTTTCACACGGTTTTCTTTCATGATTCTGTTGTGATTTCTAGTACATATATGCAGAAAGTTATGATCTTGCCATGTTCTCACCTCATTACGCAAATATTATGGCCATTCCAGCAGTCGATGGAGCAAATTTGGGATTGTTTCTGTATGTTTTTTTTTGCTTTTTTGGCACCGGACGTTTAGTTTTGCCGTGTGCCCAGGTTTTGGAAAGAAGCCAACAGACCTGTGTTGTCCCCGTGAATGAATGAATGAATGAATGTCGTTTTGGGTTCCACCGAATTTTCCCAGGAGTTTGCTCTTTTCTTTTTTTATCTTTTTGTTGTTGGTTTGATCATGTCTTTGCCTAGGTATGTAAAACAAAAACACAGGTTGATATTTCCTCAGACAAATCTCATTGCTTGGTGAGGTGTCTTGGACAGGGGCTCATGATTTCTTGGTCGGGTAACGCGCTCGGCACAGCCACCAGGGGTTGTCTTGTCGTGCCTGGGCAATTTTTAGATTAACATAATCCGAAAATTAACAATCGAAATAATCCAAAAGCCATGTAGCCAATACAAAACTGTGATATTTTTAATACAATAAGTTACAAAAAAAAAAAAGGATTGTTTCTTGCTGAAGAAAACTTGGCCGGCCGGCCGATGTGTTCTACATCTTATGTTTTATGTCATGAGAGTTGCTGGTGGTTGTTCAAAAGCAAAACGGCCCGGTGATTTTGGCAGCTTCTTCTTGTCCTTCCCAGCCTTGGACGGCGGCTGTTATTGAAAACGGGTGGTTTCTATTTTTATTTTTATCTTTTTTTTTTTTCCTTTTTGAGAAGCTATCACTTGTTTAATTGAATCCCTGTGTGTGTGTGTGTGTGTGTTTAGAGTGGGCGGATTGAGTGAGCCCATTTAAGTGGTTGGGCATTCGAATTGTTTGTCAAAATGCTCGTTAGAGATTAAAAAAGGTAAGTAGTAGTAGAAGAAGAAGATGATGATGATGATGTTCGCCAAGGAGGTGCTTTCGAGCAAGGTGGCCTCAACGAGACGCTGCTTCTGCTCGGCAGTGACTGCGACAACAAGTAGTGTCCTTAGAACTGGGGACACTTTAAGGCAAACGAGGGTATTCTCCGATGACGATGTTTTGAACTATTCCAAGGTGAGCCATGACTTCAATCCTCTCCATCTCGACTCCCAGTCCGCACGAAATGCCGGCTACGAGGATCGCCTCGTTCATGGAATGCTTGTTGCTTCACTCTTTCCTGGTATCATTGCATCCCATTTTGTAAGTCCTTCCTTTGTTTTTTTTTTTTTTTTTTAAATATATATATATATTCAGCTTCTTCCGTATTTGCCCTTTGGCCCTGTTATGTTTCCTGTTCCATGACACATTTGATTGATGTGGGCGTGCAACGGAGGTTTGAAACTTCGGATAGCGGGTGGCACTGCTGTCGTGACAGTTGCAGAAGATGCAACGGCGACTGCCTGGTTGCTTGCAGGCGGCTATTTGCAGAACTTTTGTGTGGCTTTGCATATATGATTCACTCAGTGCCACCCCAAAATAGTAATAATTGATGTTAGAACGCTTAGCTGTTTGATGGGGTCGATGAATTTTTAACTCGCTGTGTGTCGTGGAATGGTTGCCTTCCTTTTTCTTTTCTTTTTTAAGCCTGGAGCTGTCTATGTTTCCCAAAGTTTGCATTTTAAAGCACCCGTGTACATGGGAGATGAAGTCCTTGGAGAGATTCAAGCTGTTAACATAAGAGAAAACAAGAACAGATACATGTGAGCCATATTAACTATTTTGTTTCTCTTATCATTTCTTCTCTCTGACCAGTGGAAGTACCCTTTTATCTGTGTTTAGCTTCACCTAATCCAGATGCTTGGTTGTGTTCTTAGTGCAAAATTCTCAACGAGATGCTTCAAGAGCGGCGAGCGCCTTGTTATTGACGGTGAGGCTACCGCGATCTTACCAACTCTGACCGTGGACAAGGTTCACTCTGTGGACTAGTTGAATTCCGGTGCATAATTGTGACTGCTGGCAAGAGCGAGATGAGTTCATATTGTTTTGCGTAACAGGGTAAGGATCGTCTCACTCTGTGGACTAGTGGCTAAGAATCGTCTGACCTTACCCTGTTATAATGCTTGCCACAATGACTAATGGCTCTATTATGGGTGATAAACCGCATTTAGAATGGTAATTTGCTTTGCTCACCAGCATGGGAGGAATTGTTCACGCTTTATTGTCTACTTGCAAAAGAACACAACGCAACTGTTGGGATAACAATGAGGAAAACCCTCTGGGTCCAAGTAGGCGGCAGCAAGAAGGCTGCCGAATCCCCACTTGTTGGTGGGAAGAAATTGACTAATATTATTGTTGTTTAGATGTGCATGAAAAAAATCAATAAATCCACCCGCATTCGATGCATTCCCCCCCCCTTTATTTTATTGGAATTTATTATAATTGACCATAATTTCAGACAAAAATTGGGCTGGGAGACTGTCAACTTCTCCAAATTAAAAAGACCAAAAAAAAGAAAAGAAAACAATGGTCAATTCCCCTCACTTAACCTTTATTCACTGATGGTTTCCTTTTTCTAAAATTTAACCAACAAATGCCCTTCTCATATTTTATTTCATCACTGCTTTTAGTTATTCCCAATTTTTCTAACTCCGACATTTAGTTTTCTAATTAAATTTGGATTATATACTTATATTCTTATCATTTGAGAAAAAAAAAAAAAAACTTTTCTATGCTCCTAATTTTTTTTGACATATTAACTACCATGAATTTTCGAACATATTATTTCAAATTTTAGCTCTTATTATTATTTAACCAATAAATACCCTGTTTGGACATATTTCATTTCTTCACAACAATATTTCTTGTTTATAAAGATTGCACGGATGGTGCATCAGAAATTTTCTTAGTGCATTTCAAGAAAAAGGCAACTTGTTCAGTTTTGGTTGAAAAAACGGGTTTTGTTAAATGTTGACAAAATGGTTTTAAATTACGCTGGTAAGTGCGCTTCTAAAACTATTTTCAAACGTGCACCGTATAATCTTTATAAGCAAGTGAAACATCTACAACTAAAGGAAGAATGAAAAAATTTTGTCCATCGAGCGACCCAAGAGCCTAAAGATTTAGAAGGAATGCCCCCAGGTTCTACCATTAGAAATTCTACCTACGAACTATTGTATTGTACGAAATTCTTGAATGTAATGCTTTTTTTTTTTTTTGAGTTTTGTTGCTTACCAAAATTCCTGATTCACCTTCATATACTGATTATTGGAATGCGCACAAAACAATTTTTATATTTTGCAAAAGTTTTAATGACGCCACTTAATACTTTCTTTGATTACGACATCACAGTGCACAATGAAGCAGTCGATTTATACGCTAACAGGTACACAACCTTGTAGGTAGCTTCCGCATCCATTTCTATTGCAACAAAATTCCCTCGTTCATCTTTGTTTTCCTCCCTGCCCTGCCCCGCCCTGCCCAGGCACTACTACTCCAGGGTCTTTAGGAGCCTAAATAAGCCAGCTGCTTCCCTAATTCGCGAGAACTCAATGCAGAATGCCTGGACTTCAATGAAGAGATCCTTGACTGTAAAGCCAATTAAAGCAATTCATCAGGGCTCGGATATAAACTCCATCAAAAATCAAACTCCACAAAATATATATCAAGAAATGATGGTCTAGTTTAAGCATCATAGCGTTGGACTCCAAAGCAAATGCACGCTTCCACAACGGCCAGCCCCACTTGCATGTGCATAAATGCCAGTGTATATAATTGAACGAACATGGGATGCATATAAAACCCAAATGCTGATTTCTTAATTTCCGTGCCTTGGGGAATTCATGATTTCTCTTAACTTTCTAACATCTTTCAACCATTTACCGCTGGAAGCCTAAG
Organism: Ceriops tagal; assembly: GCA_021533255.1. Classification (NCBI taxonomy): domain Eukaryota; kingdom Viridiplantae; phylum Streptophyta; class Magnoliopsida; order Malpighiales; family Rhizophoraceae; genus Ceriops; species Ceriops tagal. The sequence continues at coordinate 7,029,544 of CM038609.1, read as the reverse complement.
CAGAAGAAGAAAATGCCCAGCTGAAATACATGGTAGTAAGCAATCAAATTACTACCTTGTTTTTCAAACTTATCTCATTATAACTAATAGTCAAAATTTACATGATTCCAAAAAGCCTTCAGCCTTTTCTGTTATGCACAGCACCATTCATTTCGAGATGGTTTATCAATGGGCGTTTATGCACTCATGTCCTACACAGCAAGGATAAAAAGTATAAATAAAGGTGGAGAAAGAGTGTACCGACCATCAATTATTCTATTTCGAATCAAACTCTGTAGGAAAACACAAACAAGTCTGACAAGTCTGTTCTGCATGTACTTATCCTGAAAATAAGAGAGTTTAGGATTCTAAAATATGATCTCACTAAATTTTGAACACCAAATTTATACCATACACATTCATCATTCACAAATCAAACATATCCAGCTCACCTAGAAACAAAATATTTGAGTAATTATACGATTAGGTCAATCAAATGTAAGTGGGGTTGTTCAAAAGAACCAAAATTCTGGTTAACTGACTGAACTGATACTGAACCAACTATAAACTGAAATTTTCAGTTCAATTTCAGTTTTTAATGTTGCAAAAAGTAGCTAGCCGAACCAAGACAACTAAACCAATACTGAAAATCCTTTACATAAACGACACTGTGTTTGTGTTTTAAAAGTAATAAACCACACTTAAGGTACCTAGCCCCAGGCTGCAATCTTGATTTTCCTGATCATTACATCAGTAGCAATTATCTCAAACTCAAATCCCTAACCCCATCTCTCCAGTGGTGCGGACACTCTGCACCTGCCCCTACCGCCCACTGCCAGATGCGGACCATCAATGTCACGCCATGGCAGATCACAAGGCCTCAGTGCCCATGTTCCCAACGTCGATCTAATTATTGAAGATTGACTCAATTTCTTCAATTTCATCAAGCAGGACTCAAAGTTTATTTATTTGCATTCTTTTTTTGAATGGTGAGTCAATGGATGCTGCTGTCTATCTTTTGATTAATTTTACAGATCCTAAAGGTTATAAATGTAGAGTATTTGTGGCACCTGTGTACAGGATCTCTGTTAATATAAAACCCAGATGGCAATTCCTCAGATTTTGATATCTATGGAAAAATTCTTGCCAACCCTGGCCATTGTTCCAAGTGCAGATCTGAGCAAAAGAAGGTAACTGCAGAAATGAATCCTATGACATACATGGGGAAAGCCAACATTGGGACAATTCTTGAGATTCTGAGGGTAACAGATTATCTGAGCCAAAGGTTGCATGATGGGAGTCTCCCTTTATTGTATTGCATGGAAGTGCTCATGTTGGTACTCATCCAAATGTAAGCAGAGGCTCGGATGAAGAAGCAAAGAGCAAAGAGAAGACAATGAAGATTATGCAGTTAAACCGACAAACATGGTTCCTTTCAGTTTTAAATTTAGCTGAACTGAGTTTTTCAGCTTGGTTTGTATTTTTTTTTTTTTTAAGGTTCAGTTTGGTTAACCAAACCATGAGTAGCCCTAATTGTAAGGATCGAAGGAATTGTTAGAATTTGGCAAAGAGGAAGAAAAGTGACCATGGCGAAACTGGAACCATAAGCCAAACATATGGTGGCTAGTATTCTGGAAATGGGTGTTGTGATATGACAAGTGACATGAACTGAATCCCAATTTAGGTCAAAAGAGAGAAGAAGTTTTGCAAAAATAAAAAAAAAATGCTGGGAGAACCCAGGCCTGGGTGGCAAAAGGCCACTGGTGGAGGTTTGAAACCCCACTATTGTCACATCATGCCCCTCCCTCTCCATCTGGCTGTGACCACTCTTACTAAGACCCAAAAAGAAAAAAAAATGCTGGAAAAAGGTGGCCATTTTGCAAAATGTCACATTATGGTCATCAAATTGTTCCAAGCAAAGTGACCATCACTCAGCTTTTATGAACTCAATATGGGCCTCAGTGTATATTAAGGTTACACCATTGTGACCCAGAGATCATAGTTTTGTGAAGTCTTATGCATTGTGATGCCCTTTTTTGGATTCCATCTCTTTATGTTGACTAATTCTTTTTCTAATTCAAAATGTTTCAAGTGCCATGATATCAAACACAACAAAAGCAAGTAATCGAAATGCACAGAAAGAATACCTTAATATTCTCACAGGATGATATACAATTAGTTATGTACATGCGCACGAATTCCTTTGGAAGCTCTACTGTTGTGGTAAGTCTGTTAACAACTTCCATTGAATGTAGACTCATGTCCATATTGACAAGTATTGTAAAATAGCTGGATGCATATGAAAAATAAATAAATAAATAAAATATATGAACAATACAATTTCCATCAGATGTTTGTAGGTGTGCAGCTGTGGGAGTGTGTGTGTGTGTGTATTGAGGGGTTGGGGTGAAGGGTGGAGGGAGTCCATGCACTGGTAACATACTCAGCAATTTCAGGAGAATTTATCAACTTTGTCAGAACTTCAACAGCAATGAGGGGATTGTTCTCCACTAATTCCTGAAAGAAACATTACAGGCCCTTCAATTTTCAGGAAACAAAACTGCTTAAAATCCAATGAAACATGGGCTTGTCAAAGCACATACAGGTAACTTCCTTGGTGTCACTCCACAATGATATACGAGCTTTGGGTCATTTGTCAACTCTACCAAGACTTGCTAAACAGAGTAAATCTTGAAGTCATTTCTTCAATCAAATGTAATAGAAGTAACAGACAGGAAAAAAAATAGGAGGTACTCATATTTTCTTTATGAAAGTGATGAACACTACAAGAAGCGATCAAAATGATACGTCTATAATCACCAATTGCCACAAATTGTGGCATGCTTAAACATTCATGATGTGTTTAATACACCTTCAACTAAGTTAATCTTTGCTAGGACTAATATATGCCAGGCTCCACATAGGCAAAGGTGGTCCTGTTCAGTGAATTCATATAGCATCTAGAACTTTCTTAATAGCATTCACTTATGATTGAATTTATGGAAATGCCCATTTGCTTCTTGCACTTTATTATTTCAAATCCTGTACCAATATAGACCAAGCTTCTCAGGACTGTTTCTGGAACCTTTTATATGGTTGAATTACTTTACAATTAGATTCTTAGGATTCAACAAAACAAATCATAAAAGAGAAGTGGAACCTCTTGTTGTACAGGTGCCAATGGTCCCTTCAAGGCTTTTGTAATTAAGTCCTTCACTGCTGCTCCCCTGCTCGTATCAGCACACATACCATGATCCCAAACAAGCTCATGACTGTTGTCAGGGTTGAGCCACACCAGCTGTGAAAAGAAAAAAAAAAGGAAAAAAAAAATTAAGTTGAAAAGATTCCAGTTTTCAATTTAACACCCAAGCATAAGATACACTCACCTCGCCATCCTGTATTGGCAATATTGGTGGACGAGGCCTGCTCCACTGAGGACTGATTTTCCCTAGGGACAAGCTTGATAGCAATTCCATTAAAGTCTCATCTCTATCACCAGATCCAAGTTTAGGTTTAGCTCCAGGCTGCAAATCAAACCTACAAGACTAGCCTTATTATGAGATCAACTGCACTGAAGCATAAGAGATCAATAGGAGTCTCTAAAAGTATTCCATCAATCTGAAAGGCATACTCTTGTGAGTTTGCATCACAATTAGGAGGCACATCGGGGTCCAGAATAATGTTTTTCATTGATGCATCTTTAAACAAGCACTTATATGGTTCTGGATGGACTCTATCGCAATACTGATGCTGCAACTGTTCTCGTTGTGGGAAAGCCTGGCAGTGGTTAACTCATTTCAAAAAAGAAGAAAAGTTGAAACAAACTGACAAAAATTGCTTTAGAAGAAAATATTGTGTCACCCTTGAAGCAACGTAAAATAAGTATTGGTTCGATGGTTCTAGATCGCTAGGGCCAATGGTTACAAGCTCTACCATAGTCAGAACCAACTGACTATTGGGCAGACAAGAATAACTTGTCAAGAGCTTGAATTTTCCTTGAATGTGAGAGACAAGTTATGGAACTTACATGGGCTGAAGGATCAAAAACTTTGATGTAGTTTGCAACAGATTGTTTGAGAAACTGGAATAAAAAAAAATAACCATATAAATAAGCAAGCTCCTCTTCAGAGGCCAATATCAAGAAGAAATGCATATATCATGAAAACGTCAGAAATGTATGCAGTATAACATAAAGTAAAACCCAAATACTATAATCTTGTAAATACAACAAATTAGCACGTAAAGAAGTAATGAAAAAAGTTGGAACCTGAAAATTAGTATCTACCAAGTGTACATGAAGGTGATGACCATCTAGACCAAATAAAATTTCGGTGTAAAATTTAACACCTTAACCATTCATTATGACAACTTCAATAAATCCATAGTACACACATTGCAATACATAACTAAATGAATCATTAGCACTTTGAGGAATGCAGCCAATCCATTATGGTCTAACAATGTTTTATTTTTCAAACATTTATTTGCTCCAAAAATTTAAGCTGTTGGAATGTGGGCCAACATTCAAACTTATCTGGATCATATGCATAAACCAAAATTTATGCAATATACAGACCTTGCAAAATTATCTTGAGATGGCAACAATGAAAAAGAAAAATAAAAAGAAAAAAAAAACTTGAAGCTGTCATGTAAAAATAGCAGGCTAATGATGATATCAATTATTCGCACATGTTGGTCAAGTGCCAATCTGTCAAAAAGCATTGTTCCCTTAAAAGATCAGTATGGGATCATTTAATATGAAATGACCGAAAAGAGAAAGTTATACCTCGTTACCACCAGTGCCTGCCAAACCTAGCAACTGGAGAACAAATGCCCTCTCACATTTTCCAGCTTCATCATCACAAGCAGCCTGTTGCATGCCCAAACAATGTACCAAAAACAATACATCACAATTTTCATGTCATAAGTATAATTTTTGCATGAAATAGTTAACTACAACAGACATTCTTTATGTACATGTGCAAGTAAAAGCATTTTCAAAAATAGGATCAGAAATCCAAAAGGGTTTTCTCATTTTCAGGGATATTAGAAATACAATTGTTCCAATATCTTCAAGGATGGGATAAGAACTCCTCATCTCCAACATATCATTCAGTTGTTCAACCAATCAGGAGCAGCATTTAAGAAGTTAATTAATGTTTTTCCTTACTCACTGTTTAAGGGTATATTCAGACCTAAAACTTCAATTTTGCACAAAAACAGCAAAAGTTTTTGTCCAAAAAAGTAACTGTTGCCCGAACATAGCATATATGGACATGAATTCACATTTGCACCCGTGTGCATGGGTTGGCAAGGACTGACACAAACACAGACACAGAAAGAGTATTAGGCATGGGCCTCTGCACTTACATTAATGAGAAAGGTTACAAAAGGGTTAGCAGAAGACAGCTGGGAAGAATAACATTGATGAAGAATTGCGAATGCAATTAAGCGCTCAGTGGACTTGAGCATCTTTGTGTCCTGCAGCCAAGAAGCATCCGAGTTATTGGTGACTAAACCATAACACACTTCCTCATACAACTGCAATGCCCCAGAACCAACTCCATCATCACACTTAATGGGAACTACTATTAAATTCCATCAATCAATCACCACAAACACAAAGAGAATAAGCATGATGAAAAAGAAAAAAGTGTGTGTGTGTGTGTGCGCGCGCGCGCGTGTGAAAAATTCAAACCAAATAATCAAACAGTAAATACAGAATACTAGTAGGATTGCTGTTGTCAACAGTTTCCGCCTAATAATTATCATCATAATCATCATTCTTATTGAAATGCCTTTGATGCTTACTTCAAGATATGTGTTTTTTTTATTATTATTTTGTTAGTAAAATTTAAATTACAAAGGAACGCGTAATTTGAAAACCCTAGCTTTTTATCAATCAAGAGCTAACCTTTATTCGTATAAAAATAAAAATTAACCAAAAAAAAAGAAAAATAAAAACAGAAGATAATAATTACCTGTAAGATGAGAGAGAGAAAATAAGAGGCAGTGAAGAGGCGACGGCTAGGGATCTTGGAAGAGAATTCGGCAACTACTTCATCCAATGGCCTTTGCTCCGATTTCAGCAGCGAATACACCACTCTCGTTTCTTCCATGGTCAAACCCATCCTCCTCCTCCTCCTCCTCCTCCTCCTCCTCCTCCTCCTTCTTCTGTTTTACAACTTATTAATTGATAGCGAAATTATCAGACGCACGGGATTAGTGTGATAAATTAAGAGCAACAAATAATTGTTTACTCTCTTTTATGTCAACATTAGACGCCGGAGCATCCGTTGGAAAGAGAGAGAGAGAGAGAGAGAGCTTGAAAGAGATCACAGAGTTGGACTGGCGAAAGTGAAAGCGCACCCGCACAAGCTTTTGGCTAGGTTACCCCATTTTCAACGCTGTTTAAATAAATTTTATTTATTTATTTATTTTTATGATTACAAATTTTAACTTTAAAATTTAAGTTAAAAATTATTTTTAAGTTCTAAAATTATAATAAACACAAAATTTTTTAAAATTTTAAAAAAAAAATTATTATGAAAAATGATAATATGTGTTGTATAGTGTAATACTTTTTTTAATAAATAAAAAAATTATTCACTCTCTCTTTTTTTATGACACAAAATTTCCCAAATTTTTTTAATTTAATACTAATTTTAAAAGTAAATATTTTTTAATTTAACCCTTTATGTCTGAGATTTCTTCCACCATTATGTCTTTGATTGCTCAATTTTTTCTTTGAGATTTACGTGTGGATGTAAATATATATATATATATATTATGTTACATACTTTCCCAGGTGTCCATCGGTGCCCAAATAAAAAACAATTTTCGGATAGTGGGTGGCTGCCTGGGTGGGGGGCAATGGACAAAAACTGGAAGTGTCCGAAAGCACCATGCATTCTTATCCGTAGCGCAAAAGGCTAAACCAGCTGCTGTGTTGTGCTGTTTTTTCCTCCCTCTTACATCGAACACTCAGTTGTGGTACCAACACAAACAAAGTCGTTTTCAGAGGAATTTCCTCGGATCTGATCTTAGCAAGCAAGCAAGCCAGCAGGTGCCATCTTTTCCCTTTCATCTCTATTCTCTCTTTTGCTCCGTTGGTGCTGCTATGGTCTTCTTTTCGTTGGCCTAGATTTAAATTTCCTTAATTAGTAACACATGTATGCATGTTTGTATGTAAAAAGTTGGTGGTTTTTTTTTTTTTTTGGAGGGGGAGGGGAGAGACAGGGAATGCATTCAACTGAGTTACATCCATCCCTTTGGCTAGCATTTAATTTATGTTAAACAAATGAATGAAGCTATTCAATATTCTGTTCGGAGTGATTTAGTTTTCAGGTAGACATGATTAGATTATGCTTCTGTATGGAGTTAAACATGACAAAAAAAAAAAAAAACAAACATGTTATGATCCTTAGCACTTTTTTCTCCGCTTGAGAAAAAGTTAATTTGAAGGTTTCAACGTTCATAAAATCACATATAGCCCTTTCCCTTTAAAACCTGCCGTGCCCAGATGCTCCGAAAGTTGTATATATGATATTAGGCCGTGTTGCGTATGCTCACATTCTTCAAGCCATCTCTTTTATGTCAGGGGAGATGCAGAGGGTAGCTCGTTCATTTTTACTGCATGGAACTGTTTTCAAGAATGCATTTCTGCAACATGTCCGCGTTGTGAACCCGTTGCTGCAGCCTATTGCATTCTCACGTTTTGAGTCTGTCTCGCCTGCTGGTATTCAAGAGCAAGGATTTGAAAGTACCACAATTGCTGACATCCTGAAAGCAAAAGGTAAAGGTGCAGATGGCTCTTGGCTTTGGTGCACCACAGATGACACTGTTTATGATGCTGTGAAGTCGGTAATGCATGGGCTTTTGCTTAAGTAATTATTGTTGTTTGACCATTTGATTGGAAGATCCAGTCCCTCTTTTTAATTCTCATGCGGTGTAATTAATTATTAAAGTACTTTCCCTACAGATGACACACCACAATGTTGGAGCCTTAGTGGTCGTGAAATCTGGAGAGCAGAAATCAATTGCAGGAATCATCACAGAGAGAGGTAGTTGAAAAGTGCTTTATTTGAACTCAGAAGCTTGTTACCAAGGCTTTTTCCCATGCAAAAATCTTTATTGTGGTTGGAGCATGGATGTAGATATCTGGAGTTCATTCTCTGTTCTCTTGGATGGGATGGCAGTTGGATGTATGGCTGTTTACCATGCATTTGGTTGCTGGCTCAATTACAAATAAGCCAATTTAGCAGTGACTTTGTCTTACGTGCATTCAATTATAATGGCTTTTACGAGTGGTTCTAAATTTATAACCCATAATGCTATTTCACATCTTTTCATATTGATGTATTTGGATTTGGAAACCAAAATGTTTCATGTGATGCATTAGTGTTCTGTTTTTCATGATGGTATTGGAGTGACATACATAGGCATTCCCAAATGCGTAAATAATGGTGAAGTTTTGATTCAACAACAAGGGTTAAATGTACTGCTATGCCTTTTTTGTTCAATTCATCAACAGAAGAATACCTGGACAACTTGTAACTTTTTCCTCTGGATGAGAGATGAGATGCTGCACACATAAATAACCATCCCTTGGAATTGGAGAGTTTTGGGTAGGGTGGGCATTGAAAACTATTAGGTGAGCCTCACCTTCGCCGTTCCATGCAATGTGCCGACAATTTCATTCTTTCCTATAGAAGGAGAATGCTCAACATCCTAGGATGTCCATTTTAAGACTTTTCAACCACCTCATGCTCAATTTCTTCTAACTAGGAGTTTTTAACGGGAAAGAAATGCTTTGACAGATTGTACTCACTAACACAAGCTTGTTTTCTTTGTCGAAAACTTCTAGACTATCTTAGGAAGATCATAGTGCAGGGAAGGTCGTCCAAGTCAACCAAGGTTGGTAATATCATGACTGAAGAGGTATGAGATTATTTCCTTGTCGGAGAAAATGTTTTACTTTGCTTGGCTAAAAGCTTACAGACAGGTGCCATACATGGTGGTTGCAGAACAAGCTGATAACAGTGACACCTTGCACCAAGGTTTTGCTGGCAATGCAATTGATGACGGGTATTAGTTCGTGTTTTGTTCTTTCAAGGATATGTCAATGAATTGTTCATGCAATAAAAGGTTGTTTAAAGCTTGGATCCCTTCGTAATGGGCAGACAACCGTATCAGGCACATTCCTGTTGTTGATAACAGCAAAATGATTGGCATGGTGTCCGTTGGAGATGTTGTTCGTGCTGTGGTGAGTGAATACAGAGAGGAGCTGGACCGTCTGAACGCTTATATCCAAGGTGGCTACTAGGCGATCACGACAGAGATAATGGAGTGTTGGCAAGTTGCCTTTTGTTGGAAGTCCTCCTCCTATATGCTAAGAGCCTTTTGGAAACGGACTGCAATGATCTAAGAGCTTGTGAAATATGGTTTGTTTTGTGTATATTGTGTCTGCCAGTTTCACTTTCCTTCCAGGCGTCTCTGATGTGAAATAATAGCCCGTAGGCAAACTGGTTAATAATAGCCACTCTCTCTGCCCAGGTCCCTTCGCCTTCGCCCCTGGATTGGACGTTTCATGTACAATGCACCGTGCTTTCGCCTGTGGTTGGGGTTGAAGATGCTTCCAATTTAATTTCATGGCCTAAGATGGCTAATAGTTTAATAAAAAAAATTAAAAAAAAAACCAACACTTCATATATATATATATATATATATATATATATATATATATATATACACTTTATATTTTATTTCTTTTGTTATTTGGTAAACTCAAAGTGAGTCAATTTTATATAACATGGGTATAATTCGAAGTTTTTTGTCAGCCTGTAATCACGAAATTCACAAAGTGTGTCGAGCTTTTGCCTTTTCCTTTTGTTGTTGTAAGGATGACCAAGAAATGTTAGAATAAAAAATAAAATTATTAAAATTTAAAGACACAAAATTGAAAAATTTTAATAAAATTATCTCAATTTACAACTTTTAATATATCTTTTGTATAAATAATTTGTTAAGATTTAATGACAACGAAATGAAAACAGCCTCGTAGGAGCTTGTAAATATAATATAATTTAATAAAATAATTATTAAATAAAAAATAAGATTATTAAATAACTTGTGTATTTTTTATTATATTATTATATATTCAAACCCTAAATTTAAATTGTAACCTATTTTAATTTTAAACATTTGTAGTGGGGTCCTCATTCAATTTATTTATTTATTTTTAAGGTCTGTCCTTATTACACGCGCCAAAGCTGCGGGGTCCACTGGCCGGCGGAGAGAATTATGGTCTTTTGACCGGCCAATCCATCCACAAAGACTCTTTACTTCCTCGTCGTCTTGTCTGTCTTCTCTTTCTCTGTTACTTCTGGTGAATTAAAGTACGTAGTAGTTGAAAAAGAAGAAGCAGTTTGGTCTTTATTATTTTCCCTTCTTTGATTTTTTATTTAAGAAAAAATTGTTATTACTATTTTTGTTATTATTGTAAGCTCTCCATTCTTCTTCTTTCTTTCCCACATTTTCTCTTTTTTTATTTTTTTGGGTCTTTATTTATGTATGTCAAATGGGATGCGCTTGCCTTTAGTTGACTGAATTAATGTGGATGGATTGACTTGGTCCGTCATGATGTGCGTCATGGGCGTGGCAAAGGGTTGAGAATTTTTTATTTTATTTTCTTATTTTGGCGTGGCTGCTCCTTTAAGATATATATAGTCTCACAGCAGTTAAATTCCAGCAAACTTGCAAAACAATGGTTATGGCAGTTTTGCCTTTTTCCGAGGCTCTTGTAGTAGCCTCCATCTCCTCCGGCGCTGCTGCTGCTGCTGCTGTCGGCCCCAGCAAAGAATTCCACCGGTTGGCCTCCGTCTTTTCTGGCATCATTATGTGCACTACTGTAAGTGTTGCCCGTTAAAAATTTGTGGTTTTGGACACACTTCGCACAACCCAAATCCTCAATCTTTAATTGCTTTAACTTTCAAGCCATTTCTTTGTCTTACTTATGCCCTTCTAGCAGCAGGCCGAATGTGTTTATAGTATATATCTGATAAGGAGATTTAAACCAACTCTTCTGCCATAACAACTAAAGTGGTGGGAAACATCATCTTCTATTGGTTGTGAAATGCAGTTATCTGGAGGACATGCTGCGAATTCGTTTTGTAGATTTATTTATTTATTTATTTTTGGAAGGATGCTGATGAATTTGCGTAAATAAGGATAACTAGTGTGTGATTATTTGAGGCATACAGCGAGAGAGAGAAAGAGAACCCCATAATTTGCACTGCCACGGCCACATTTGAAACTGTTTTTCGCTCACGACACCTCTTATGGAGCCAAACAAATAAAGTCCATCCAAGTCACAAGGCTATTTCCTGTCTGAAAGCCCTTGTTAAAAAATACGCATATAGGACATTTCAATGCTGACGATCAAGCTTTTTTTTTGTATTGATGAAATATTATTGTGTAAATGATGTTCTGGCTTTGTGGATGGATTGATACACATTGATGCCTTTCATAATCATCACAAGGTTTACTAAGTTGCCACCAAAAAAATGCTACTAATGTTACCATTTATTCTAATGACACTAGCAAGAGCAGCACACCATCATTGCAATCTTTTATTCTTATTTGTTCTTATCATTTTATTTTGTTGGATATATGATCATCAATAAGAGCTTATACTTAAATTGATTATTCTAGTGGATTGTGAATTAATTGCCTTGTAGAAATGTGTTGCATGTCATTCTTCATTTAGCCATTGTTAAAAAGTGCATAGTTTGTCTTTCCTTTTTTAGGGATATGAATCTCTCTGTTCTAAATCCTTAAAACTTGATGTAATGACCAAGTTTGTTATGTATTATTCGTGTAATTTTTTGCACTCGCATGCCTTTTCGTCATAGTTTTCTCCTTTGTTATCCATCAGCATTGCTGACGAGGGGTGCTTCTAATTTGCCATTTGGCAATTGAAGGTTTATAATTTTACAGGATTTATGAGCTTCCTGTGCTTCAAAGGGTATGGTAAGCTCAGCAATGCTCAGAAAGTTGAATGGAACAACCGGTATAATTCATTTACATGTCTATCCCTCTTTATGTGTGTAATTTGTTTTTCAGATTCCAAAGTGGGCATAGACTTTGACCCTTTTATGCTACAGGGGATTCTCAACTATGCATGCTCTTATTGTAGCATCATCTTCTCTCTACCTACTGCTGTGGTCAGGTCTTTTTGATGAGGACTCTCAGGTTGATTTGATTGTTAATAGATCCTCATTTCTATCAAACTCTATATTTGGGGTAAGCTCATGAAGCAAAAGTCATCATACTGCTCCTTCATCATAAATTCTGGCTCTTTTACCAACCAGATAGACAAGTTTTCCTTTTTCTGAGCTTTGCAGTTACATATTCACTGATATATCATAATCATCATGTTAATTGCATGGGCTGGTTGTTATCTCCAAGTTGTGATTGAAAAATTGGCCAGCTCATATCACATAGTAGCTGTAATGAGAGAAAATCATGATTAATCTTGAAATTGTATTCTAGAGAATTTCTTTCTTTTTCTTTTTCTTTCTTTCTTTTTTTTTTTATCAATGTATTCTAGAGAATTTCTGATTAATCCTTATGCATCGTCGGTTGATTGATGACCATAAGGTAATTATGGGCTATTCAGGTGAAAATTGGGGTTTGATATTTATCTTAGAAGAGGTGCTATATTTCATGATCCCAGAGACCTCCAAAATAGAAAACCTAAAATGGTTCTTAGTATATGACAATTTTTTGGGATTTCAAATTTAGGAAAATGTGCTTATTTGAAAGTAAAACTGAACACAGAAAGATGATGAAATTGAGTAGTATGAACAGTACCAGCAACTGTTTTATCAGCCCCATGTGCAAGGAAATTTAGTGTAGTTGCACGATTTCAGGGGCAGCATAGAGTTTCTGGTGATAGAATTTGTTGCTTGAGGGTTTACAATTTCCTTAAGTATGGATTGTTTGGCATGACAACAAGGTGATGGATTAACCTTGTTCTTATACCTGTTTTGGGTGTTAAGGCATTTTCTTCCCACAACTGACAACTGCAGCGCACTTTTTGAGCAGAGAGCAGCAATTTTGTCTACTTCCTGTTTGATGGGAACACACAGGAGAAATTTGTTCTGAGCAACATGTAGGATTGGCAACTTGAATAACAAAGAAGCTGAATGATTGCTAATTTCTTCATAAAAAATCTAGAATGTGTTGGATTGCATGTGCATTTTGCCCATCACATACTTATGGTAGCCAAGATGTAATTTGTAGCATTAAATTTGGAAAGGTATATTAGTTCTGCATATGTTATGAATGTAGTTGAATGACTTATTTGGATTTGAACCTAAATATCTTGAAATTAGTGCCATTACTGTTGCACTATGACCATTATTGCAAATGAACTTTTTTACCATGAGCTCTTAGTTCCTCCTACTAAATCTCAACATTAGTGGTTTTCTAGTGATGTATTACAGAATTTTATAATTTCTCACCAGAACTGATAGGGCCTATGGGCCCATATATTGGAAACAGTTAATCACATTTTAAAAAAAAAAAAATTTGAATAATTTCAGTAGTGTGTTTTACACAGCATAATTGCACAGTTTGCTTACATCTTTCATTTGTTTTTGACCCTTCATCTTCTTGGTAATCTCACTATCTTGCTTGTTATTTGATGTGGCAAATATTCCAGTATTCTTTATAGCTGTCTGACATTCATTTTCTTCAGCCTTCATTAATGATTTTGGCTCATTGTGCAGATCTCTATTGGCTATTTCTTGTCAGACCTCTCAATGATTCTTTGGTGCTTTCCAGCACTAGGTGGTCTAGAGTATGTAAGTGACAAATTGAGATGCTTAAGTCAGATTATTGCTTGTTTGCTGTTGTTGTGCACTAGAAAAATCTACATTTCCTGTTCAAACTGGGAAGGACAGGGCTAAAAACAGGGTTGAACCTATTTTTGTCTATTGCAGACTCTGGATTACAGTTATTTGGTCTTGGCCATTCATAGCCATTTGGAAATGTTTGAGACATACAGTGGTAGAATTTTGGGCTATTTGAACAAGTTTGCGTGGCAGTCCTGTCTGCCTCTGAAATTTAGTTAACTTGAGTATGCTGAGAGTTCTTTTTAGCCCTCCAGAAGTTGATTACACTGGTTTTATAACTTATTCTCTGTCTACTTTGTTTATACAAGGTCCTGCACCATTGTCTATCTATGTATGCAATATTGCTCTCCCTCATAAGTGGTCAAGGGCAGATTTACATACTGATGGTTCTCTTCACAGAGATCACGACCCCTTTCGTAAATTTGAGATGGTAAATTTGGCAGTTAATGTTCCTTATGTTTTATTTGTTGGATGTGAACGCTGACTTACTATGGCAATGACATACTCAGGTATTTGGACATTGCTGGTCAGAAAAACTCCAAATTGTACATTTGCAATGGAGTCATGCTGTTTCTAGTCTGGCTGGTACTGGTTAACTCAAAATCTTTGCAATGTCATGTGGCTTGCAAACATAAGCCATTGTGCTCATTGGTGGCACAGTGGGCTGCATGATTATGTTCAGGTTTTAATAGTTCACCTACCAATCTCACTAGTAAAGGGATACCTATTTAGCATCCTTTACCTTTTCTTTTTTCCGGCAAAATATTTGGTAGTTAAAAATTTCCAAATATGTTTCTTACAAGTGAGAATGAATCAAGAATTATTGGACTCTTTCAGTTCATCTATCCAAAAATAAAAAAAAAAGAAGTTGGTCCAACTCTCTCAGGAAGGTCTGAAGGAAGAACAGCTATTTGTTAGTGAGACTACCCACCTTACTCTGTTTAGTATGTGATGAGGGACCAATTCAGATCCATGTGACCTGATACCAAATCTACATGGTGATACTGTGTAACCACGTGTTCATAAATATGAGTGGATACTAGAGTTGAAATAAAAAGTGATACAAATTGGGTACAAGAAAAATAGAGGGAAAGGGAAAGGAGTTAGAAGTGAGAAGAACAATAGAAGAGCAAGTTGGGAAACAAGGCCAAAGAGGATAGCAGCAAGAATGAAAATATGAAAAATTCTTTAGATTTAGCTTTGTGGTAACTTCATGGCCAAGAACTGTACCGTCAATCATATAGAGGGAGGCTGCAAGTGGGTAAACAAGCTCACAGTTGAAAACCTGGTATAGAGAACTTCATTGAGAGGGAGTAGAATTAGTATAAACGCCTGTCTGTGATCTTCTATAACCCCAACTATATTACTTGATTGACAAAGGTATGGTTGCTTTGTGCCATTAGTACAAGCCAGCTGCAAAATGAGTTGCATAATTTGCTTGATTAAAAGTGGACCATATAGAGGGGAGGAGCTTGATTATTAAGTTCTGGACTTAGGTTCATTGATAATGATTATGTAATGTAGGAATTTCATGGATAGTAGCAATTATCGGTCATAGGCGTTTGGGCATGAAAGCAGTTTTCACTTGTACTGGAATAGGAGTCTGATGGTTATAACTTGCTTGTTTTTCTTTTTGTTAATCTCATTCTTGATGCAAGCATTGTCTCTTCTCTATTCCAGCCACTGATGTTTGTAATTTAAATTCATGATGGCTGGTTGTAATATACTTTTTTTCTTTTCTCCTGCATCTCACATCACTATTGGACTACTGTTGGCTTGCTGAACACCAAATGTGGCTTAACTTGTTTGCATGTTCAAAGCTTTATCATGAGAAATTTTCCTGTTTATAATAACTAGACATTCATTACACTAGCTGGAAGCCTGCTGTATCATTTTTATCATGGTTTGTCCTCTTTTGAAAGCAATTGTTTGTTCTGCCTTAATCTTATTGAGGAGGACCATTTTTGCCTTCAGGTTGCAAGGGTCCTTTTGTTCGGCATCTTCTACTCCCACATGATTTTCCATTTTGATCAGGTGAGTGGTGCTGCTAGATTGAAACTCCACTGATAATTAGAGAACAGAACCTTTTTGACTGATTCAGTTGGAACCTATGGCTTTATGAGAATTTGGATAAATGCTCATTCTGAACTCGTGTGCTTGTCTTCCTGCTGCTTTGGATGCAAAAATCACATGTGATTTGCCAAAAGGGAAATGCTACAACACGAGTCTGGATTTTATATTTATGTCGGGTTACCCGTTAAGTAAAGAATACAGTCACGATCAGCAAGTCAAAATCGTAAAATCACTTCACAAATAACACTGCTTCCGCTTTAGACGATGGCCGCATCGTGTCATTCTTCTGTTTCTCTCTTAATTGCTGGGTGTTTTTGGTTTCTAGGTGAAGCAAATTTTTCCTCTGGGCTTCTACAGCTTGCTTGTGGTGCCTGCTCTTTTGGCCATAATGAATTGCTATTGGTTTTGGAAGATTTTTAAGGGTTTGCTTAAGACTCTTTCCAAAGCAAGACATAGTCAGTAATCTAAACATTTTTGTATCTGTGGCTGGCGAGGATGCACTTGCCATTCCTTACTTATTTGCTATGAAACACCCACGAATTTAAGCTGGTGGAAACTAACGTAAACTTTGGTTCATGGCTTTATATTGGACAGAAGACCCAAAAAAAAAAAAAAATCTGCTTTGTATTTGTTCTTTCTCATTTTGCATTCTATCATATCTTGTTCCATTTTATATTGAAAGAATTCCCTGATAATATTTTTCTTTTTGTTTTTATTCTTTCCTGGCACAGAAATAGAAGCAAATATTCCTAAGTAATGCCTATCTCTGTGGCATCTAATTCGAACTTTTCTTTTCTTTTAGCCTTTGTTTGGAAAAAAGGGGAAAAAACAAAAGGTGGGGTGGGGGGGGTGAGAGGAAAGAATTTTGTTCTTGTTTGCTTTCTATTTTATGGGTTGGGACTCATCAAATCTATTCCTCTCAATTTTAAGAGGAAAGTTATTAATTTGCTTATTTTAGCTCTCTTCATTAATATTGATCTTAGTACAAGAGAAAATTTCGTATTATTACACATATTATTTTGTATTTTTCGTAATTTTTACCAATTCTAAGCAGCTATGTAATAAGTTAAATTCCAAAATTAGGATTGTATTATCCACTGCACCATCCTCCTCCCTCTGCCTCTATCCTTTGTCCCTAAAGAACTGCAAGGCAAATACAGCACTACTTTTGAATCATTGCTATGTACTAGATGGATCTCTGTGGCTTTCAACCATGGACATTATCTTGTTTTAAAAACCCTAATATGTTGAATTAACATTATGCTAAGCTAAGAACAACATTCCTTTAATATTCATATGAGCATGCAATAAATGTAGACCCAAAATTTGCATGAGAGAACCTATGGTACCTTTTATTTTGTCCTAAACCCCAAAAGTGGTCACAATGCAATCTAATAAGAGAATCAAGACTTGTTTAAAACTATGAATCATTGAAAGAAATTAAAGACACCTTATTGTTGGACAATTTGAGCATGAAAGGATGGCTTACTATTGGATTGAAAATAATGACCAAAACTAATTCCAAGAAGATAAAATTACAAAATAGATGCAATATCAATACTAAAAGAAATAAGAATATGATCGGGGGTTATATGATGTAATCCTTGATAGACAAATTTGTGCTATGTTTTTTAGTTTATTTTGGTTACTAGTTTTCTTGCGCATTGCTTAATTCTAGAATGAAATTCCACCAACGCTCAACATTCATCTCTAGTATGGCAACTTCTCCCTAAAATCTACAAACATGGCAACAATATAACTATTTCTTAACATGCATTAATATAGATTTCACAAACTATAAGAAAAATACAAGATGTAAGCACTTTTTATAATTAAAAAAAGCCCTAAGAATCTAGAATAAGGCAAGGCAATCAAGGGTGACAATTTTAGGGTTTTAAAATTTAACATAAACCCTAATATGTAGAGAGACAATTCCAATTGAACGGAGGAAGATGAAATTATATTTAGAAAATAATAAAAGAGTAATTTTGTTTATTATATTTGAGATTTTTTCTAATTATACCCATTTTACCTTTTTTTTTTTCAAAATTTGTTCAACATGTTGGTTTCGTTAATTAAATTTGATTCACATTGAACATGTTTTGTTAAGTGTAGTTATATGACAATTACTTATATGGATGTGACAAATGTATTTCTTTTTTGTTGTCATGTTATTAAATTTACTCATAAAATATAAGTTGTAATTTTTTCAAAAAAATTGAACAAAATAATAAAAAATAAAAATCTTTTTAAATGTTATAAGGGAGAAAAACATAAATATAGCATTTTTTATTTTTTAAATTTATAAATTTTTTTAAAATGTTAAAACTTATATCACATTAAGAAATTTAATGATGTGATAATAAAGTAAAATACATCTTACATAATGCAAGTAATTTCAACAAATTTCCTTTAAACAAAAAAAAATTATTATTTTATCATTACAAGATGTATTATATTTTTATAAATTTTAAATAATATGTTTAAATTTATAATTAAAAATAATTGTAACATTTTTATTTTTAACCAAATTAAATTTAATTTTACTTTTGAAGTAAATCAAATAATTATGAAAAAATTAAATATACTGTAAAATCAATTATTTTATTTTTAATTTACGTTATTTTAATTTTAAAGCAAACTAAAAAAAAAAGAAAAAAAAAAGTTGCTTTCTCGGTTACATTGTCTCTTATTCTTTTGCCTAAGCGTCATCCCCGCCCAGCCGAAGCTCAAATAAAATAATAATAATAATAATAATAATATTTATGTTTCCAATTCAGTCCTCATGCATGTCTTTTTCTTCTCAATGAAAAACTGAAGGTGTCGTCGATGATGCAAAGTTAAGCATAAATTTCAAAACTCACATTTAATTTGTTTTAAAATATAATTAAAAAGATTATATATTAATAAATTTAAATTAAAATAATATATTTTAATTTTTTTTATTATATAAAATATTTTATAAATTGAAGATTATTAGATTTAAATTATTTATCAATGTTAATGAATAGGAAATGCTTTTCTATTTAAGAGGTTAAAAAATAATAAGTTTATAAATATTGTTAAATATCATATAAAAATTCATTAATTTATTGGCAAATATTATATTTATTAATATAAATAATAATAATAATTTATTATTATTATTATTATATTAAACAATTTTATTAATAAATATTTATTTATTTTATAATATATATATATATATATATATATATAAGTTCTATCATCTTAGCATTTCTGCTGATGCATTTCGGTTGGGAGAGGGAGAGGGAGAGAGAGGTTGAATTTCGGTTGCTTGATTTTGGTAAAGTTTTTTCTTTTCTTTTTCTTTTCTTGTTCAGTTATTCATTTCAGTCAAGATCGATATTCATTCATTCATTCATTCGTGCAAATGCGGGCTTAGTTTCTTCTGCTGCAATTGAAATCCCAAAATGACGGGATATTTTCAGTTATTATCGCGCTACAGTCGCAAGGGCGGCTGGCCTCATCGTGCGCGCCGCCACAGACCCAATTTGAAAGCCTCGGAAAAGAAGAGGAGCGAAGAAGAGAAGTCGGTTGAACTCGGGGACAAGATGAAGACGCTGCTGCTGCTACCTAATCAGCATGGGTTGATTAGGCGACCCTTCAGTTTGGTTTATTACACTAAAATTATGTCGGAATTTTGCGATGGAGGGAAAATGGAGGAGGCATTTGCAGTGTTCAGAAGGGTTAAGGATTTTGGGGTCCAAATGGACGAGTTCGTTTATGCAATTTTGGTTGGTGGGTTTTGTAGGAGAGGAGATTTTGAGCTTGCTTTTCAGCTGCTTGCTGAGATGGAGAAGAAGGGGATCCCAAGCAATGTCAGTTACAGCACCTTGATCAATGGATTGTGCAGAATTGGGAGGACGTCTGATGCAGACCATTTCTCAAAAAGGATGATGCTATTACCTGGAGATGATGCTGTTGTGTATGGTACCCTCTTAAATGGGTATGCCCAGGAAGGGAATGTAAGGGGGATTCTAGATATCAAACGCAGATCAGAAGAAGCTGGAGTTGTCATGGATACTGTTATGTGTAACATACTTATCAAAGCACTTTTTGTGGTGGGGGCATTTAGAGATGCGCATGCAGTCTACAAGGGAATGGTGCAACCAGAAATGCAAATGGATTTGGTTCCCAATTCGGTTACTTATTGTACAATGATTGATGGGTACTGCAAATTAGGCAGAATTGATGAAGCACTCCAAATATTTGATGATCTTAGGATGACGACGTTTTCCTCCTCAGTTGCATGCTATAATTGTATTATTACTGGGCTCTGCAATACTGGTATGGTGGATGTGGCCACTGAGGTATTTATTGAACTCTGCGAGAAGGGTTTGACTTTGGATTTAGGTATCTACATGAATTTAATCAAGGGAATTGTCAAGGAAAACAACTCTGCACTGGGGGTTCTAAATCTAATTTACAGAATTGAGAAACTGGGATTGGATGTTTTTGATACCATGTGTAATGATGCTATCAACTTATTGTGCAAGAGAAAATTTCTTGTCGCTGCATGTGAGGTTTACATGGTAGCAAGAAGGAAACAATCCAGTTTGACAAGCAAGACTTACTACTCTATCATTAGAGGGCTTATTGGAGAAGGAAAATTTCATCTAAGTCAGCCCCTTTTGTGTGATCTCGTGAAAGAATGTGGCCTTGTTGAACCTAAGGCAAGTAAGGCGCTACTGCATTACCTGTGTCTGAAGGATATTGACAATGCCCTTCACTTTCACAGCAAGTTGAGGGAAAAAAATGTAGCCATCACTTTTCCTATCAGTGCATTGAGAACACTGGCAAAGAAAGGTAGAGCATTTGCTGTTTATGAAGTTATCATGAAAGCCGAATGTCTACCAGTCATGGGTGTGGCCGATTATTCTTTCATCATTGATGGCCTCTGCAAAGAAGGGCATGTTCTTAAGGGCTTAGATCTCTGTGTTTTCGCTGAAAAGAAGGGGATTAAACTTAATATAATTACTCACAATTCAGTTATAAATGGACTGTGTAGGCAGGGTTGTCTCTTTGAAGCATTTCAGATATTTGATTCATTAGAGAGAATTGGCTTGATCCCCTCAACAATCACGTTTGGAACGCTAATTGACAGTGTATGTAAAGAAGGACATTTGTTGGATGCAAAACAATTGTACGAGAGGATGCTCCTCGATGGCCATGAAGTAAATACCCGCATCTACAATTCCTTGCTTAATGGTTATTGCAAGTTTGGTGAAGTAGAGGAGTCCTTGAAGATTGCGGACAGTATAGAAATGAAATGCCTTGATCCCGATGAATTTACGGTTAGTGCCTTGCTGAGTGGTTACTGTCACAAAGGTGACATGGAGGGGGCTCTTAGGCTCTTTTTTGAGTACAAGGGGAAAGGTCTTTCTCCTGATTTCCTGGGGTTTTTGCATTTGATAAGGGGTCTGTGTTCAAAGGGGAGGATGGAAGAGGCCAGAAGCATTTTGAGAGAAATGCTTCAGTCACAGTCTGTCATTGAGCTGATGAAAATGGTTAATGCTGAGGTAGAAACAGAGGCAATAGAGAGTTTTCTAGGCTTCTTATGTGAGCAAGGAAGTATCAGAGAAGCAGCTACAGTGTTAAATGAGGTTGCCTCTATGCTTTTCCCAGTGCAGAAGTGTTCTGGTCTTTCTCACGAATCAATAGAACCACATAAGCTTTCTGAAACAGAGGCATCTAGTGCGGTCGTTCCTGGTGCAGTATCATCATCTGAGAGAAGTGATGCAGATTGTGCATCCTGTGTTGTGGTGAATGCTGGTAACATGATGGGAAATTCCAGTTATTCATGCAGACAATCTCATTTTAATAACTTTGACTCCTATTATTCTATGATTGCTTCACTCTGCTCAAGAGGTGAGCTATGGGAAGCTAACAAATTAGTGAAGAAGATGGTTGCTAGTTTGGATGGAGATTGCTAATGAAATTGCTGCTTATCTGTCTGCAAAGGAGCTTCACCTTGCGTCTTGCCAGCCATGCTTTTGCTGCTTGCAGCTAAGCTTTGTATAATGTCTACTTGTTTGTTGGCTTTCAATGTGATAGCTTTTCTTCATATTTCTGGTCCATATTATTTGTTAACATCTCCTGCTTGGAGATGTAGAAGACAATTCCCTGTGGATAGTAGGATCTATTCTCTTTCTTCTGTTTAAACCATTCTAATTAAGTTCACTTTAATGCAATAAGGTGAAGGCCGAGCCTTGGTGTAATGGTAAACCTTTCTCCATTGGGACTTGGAGGGCACGGGCTCAAGTTGCGAAAACATCTTCTCTTTGAAAAACAAGGGTAAGATTGCATACATCTGATCCTTCTCTAGACCTCACATTGGGAACACCCCTTTTCAGGCAGTAAGGTATGGACCAAAAGCATGCCAAAGGTCTGGAATAATATGAAACAATTTTCTGCAAAATTAGGACCTCTAGGTTTTCTCAGAAGATATAATGCTTAAAGTATGATGCCATGATTTGGTAAAACAGATCATGAATCTCTTGTTAGGGATGTTTGGCATTAGAGAGCATGCTCCACATAAAAATCATCTATAGGGCTGTCAATGGATTTTATGCCTTAAAATCTTCCCTATCTTGTGTTTCCTCATTTAGAAAAGAGCACCTTTAATTGATTTGCACTGTTAATGGGGAGCATACCAGATTGATATTAACCGTGCAAAACAAAAGCATCATTATGTTAATTTCTCAACCTATGTTAGTTTTCTTTGGTAGTTTTGTGATTCGAAAATAAGGCAGAATGATACACCAATACAGTAAGGCTTTGCTTGTGTATGCATTCCATCTGCTGACCTTACATCTCTTCTTTTGACATGTTTTTAACAAATTATATAACTTATAAATTATCTGTTGTCCATATTTGGAATCAATAATCTTGCGGTAAGTGTATTACTTGCACTTTTCTAAGATAAAATTGCAGCTTTTATTTTCTTCTTTCTAATGAATTAAAAAAAAAAATCAATTGCAGTTATCTATTTGTTTGAAGGTTCTACTTTGCTAGCTTTATCTTGTTCATGCTTTTCTTTGCCCCCATCAACCCCAAAATCATTTCTGAAGATTTTTGGCTTTATGTAGTCCTCTTGTAAGAATATTGGAAAGGAGGATGAAATCCTTAAGAAGTTCAAACATGTATATGGATATTTTCTGTTCATTAGGTGTATGTATTATTATTTTTTAATAAGTTTAATTTATTCTAAATTTTTGTGCAGTTCGATTTGATGGCAAACAGATTAGCAAGTGTATAGCTAGGTGGTTTTTCTTTGGAGGGGGGAGGTGGCTAGCGGGGAGGGGTGGAAAATAAAATTCCTTCGAATAGATTCATATTTTGTGCTTTCGTGGATTTATGTAATGTGTGACTTTATTGTTGTGTGCTTCTTCTGAATAAAGTCATCTATGGTGGCTCAGAGAATGAGGATAATCCTTAATGGAACACTTCAAGCGCATATGCCCTTGTTCAGCAGCCCTCTTAGTCGTTGATATGGTGCCTGGAATGCTCCTCCAGTGATTTGAGATGCTAGGTTTCCCAGCCATGGATACATTTGTAAGGACGGCCCTCAACTTTTTCCCATCTTGTAATGAGAAAATTTTGAAGACTTGTGGAAGCAATGTTATCTCATTCAATGGGTTTTTTTTTTTTTTTTTTTTTTTGGGTTTTTGGGTGTGTACCAGCTGCAAAGGAAGTTGGTGGTTTTGAGGCTTTAGCAGAAGAACAGTTCTCAGGCGAGACCTGTACAGACAGACAGTGGGGATCATCAGCTCACCCCTTCCATCAAAAATTGTGGCGAGCTCATTATTAGATGGAGAGTTCAATTCGCGGACAGGCTCGTCCGGCAAAACGTATTCCCCCCACCACGCCAACAACGTTTGCTTGTTTGTTTTTAAATAGTTAACTCTGACTAAATCTCGAATCCTTTATTAGAATTTATTGATTACAAGCAGCGTTTGGTTTAGGCTTTTTCGAAGTCTGTTTTTGTTTTGGTTTTGCCAGTAACTATAATATCATCCAATAGTGTTATGTAGCACATTAATTATTATCTTAATGTAGCATAATAATTTTTTTTTTGAAAGCCCAATGACGTCGCCCGCCCCCTTGAGGTGATGATAACATCATTTAAATCTAACAAGAGATTTAATTTGGTGTACATAACGAACGGTGTGTTTGGATAAAGGGAAAATAAGTGATGTTAAAGAAAATAGTTTTTCCTGTCAAATCACTTTCTTTTCCTCAATTCAGACACATTGGATAATAAATTCCCGCGTAATTTAATTACAACATAAAAAATAGACTTGAAGATTTGCTAGTGTTTCCAAGTTTTTTTTTTTTTTTCTTTTTTTAAGTTACGTAGCCCTTTTTCTTTTTTATAAGCTGTATCTTTTAACAAATTTTGTCACACACAAAACTAAATTTATTCGAATTTCATCAACCCCCCCCCCCATAGCATTGATCCAATCTTCCCAGGTTTAAATCTTAAAATAAATCTTATTACATACCATCCAAACTCTAGCATTGATGATTTAATATATATATATATATATATATATATATATATAATATTCACCTCCATCTTGACCATGTCCATGCTCATGGATATTAATGAAGCGTGTTCAGATAAACCTTGATAAGATCTACGAGAAAAGCAACCTGTATTGATCTGCCTCTTGAGCCATCTCCTCACGGCTTCTGTCTTTCCTTTCCTTGTCTAAATCAAGCTTTCGCTTTAGTTCTTTCTCCTTCTCATCTATCTGCATCAAAGGAGCCGTATATTAAATTCAACATTAGAGCATCACAAAGACAACCTTCTGGTCTATATCCGCATCAAAAGAAGCAGGATATCAAATTCAGCATTACAGCATCACAAAGACAGAGCTATATGAAGGGGAATTTTCGTGTTTACCGCATCATAGACCTCGTCATTCTTCTCAAAGTCGCCACATTTCCTTGGGAGTATATGGATGTGAACATGGGGAACCGTCTGTCCAGCCTCTGGCCCATCCTGAAACACGAATAAATGCACCCTTACGAATAACTTTTCATATGGCAAAGATGCATAATTTGCTCAGTAGTTCAAACATCTTTTGAACCTCAGGGAGTGCTTATCTCAGGTTGTTGAACGTCATGATAAATAAAAAAAAAAAGTGATACATCATGAAAAGAGCTAACATTTCACAGAATATCATGGCAACATTCATTTACATCCTCCTTGAATTTCCTAATCCAGAACTATGATTTCTTGGTCTCATTCTTTATGCGATCTCTATGATTACCATACGCACATCTAATCTGAACAACCATGTCACAAGGGATCTACAGTTACAGTTCCTTTTCACGTAGGGTTGCATTTTAGAATTGGAACTATATTTCCAATTTTTTAAAATGTTTTGTAGTCCAGCTTTTTTATGGTTTTTTGAGCATGACTGGAATAAACAAGTCAATGACATTATAAGTTAACATATAAGATAATACAACAACAACAAGGACAAAGTTTTAATTTCAAATTCAATTGAGATCAGCTACATAAATCTTTTGTTGTCACTCCATTCTGTCATACACTAAGTTAGATGTGAGATCTAGTTGCTCTAAATCCTTATTAAATATTTCCAGGTCTGCCTAAGCCTTCCTCCCCTCTCATCTCGCTATTGGTCACCCTCTTAATTAGAGCATTTGTTGGTCTACGTTAGAAGTGTCCAAACTAATGCAAACGTCATTCCCTCAATTTATTTTCGGTAAGTGCTACACCACTTATGTCCTCATTTCTAATTCTATGGTTCACAAGGTGATCGCTCATCTATCCAAGTATTCTCATTTTTGCCACACTTTTTTTGAACATATTGTTGTTTCACAGCCCCACAATCATTACTGTAGAGCATCACTCGTCTAATCACCGTCCGATAGAATTTTTCCCCGAACTTAAATAGGAATTTTGCAGTCACACAAAACTCCAATGGCACATTTTCATTTCAGCCATCCATCATACATAAGATAATAAGGGTAGAAATTGAAATTTGGGTTATGCCTGAATGAGGATGATCAATCCTAGCCAAGCACGGAAAATAATGAAGATGAAAATGGGATGGTTAGGATATGATATGAAATACCCCGAGTGAAGCAAAAGAAAAGACTAGATTTTTCCATCACACTGATGGAAAAATGAGCATTTTAAGAAATCGATTTAATTAATACAAAAGAGTCTGTTCAAGCTATCATTGAACCACCTTACTTGAATTGTAAATGTCATTGATGTTGCCTTGTGGAAGCCCTCCAGTTGATTGCCAACCTTCTTTGCGGCTAGCCATAAATCACTAGTCTCTTCAGCAGTGAGGTCCCCAAATCGCTTCACCTCACGCCTTGGACAGACAAGCACATGTATGTAAAGTCAAGCCAACCAAATTGATTGTTCATATTTATTAATATTATGGTATTTAATAGCTGAAAATCACACAAAGCTCAATTTGTGTTGGAAGGGCTGAGAGAAAATGCACAAAACTGGTATATTCAAACTGCCACCTGTCAAAAGGATCATCTTTCTGTGCCAAAATCATACAACCCTAAGGGACAAGAACCAATGAACCTAACAATAAAGCAAACCTAAATGTAATTCATTTAGCTCGGTTAAAGATCAGTTCCTAGACAAGACTGAAAGGACATTGGAGCAACAATAAGGTTATTCCATTGTAAACTGAAGGTTACAGATTCAAGTCACAAAAACAAACTCTTTTTAAAAAATAAAGGTAAGACTGTATACATTCTGACACTCTCCTAGACCTCATGGTGTAGACCCGTACACTGGGAATGCCTTTGTCTAGACACTGCTAACAATTAGTATAAGATTAGTTTATCAGTCAGCTGTTCTCTCAAAGATTTTGGGTTTATGATGTTACCATAATCCACCTCAAACTCAGAAAGATCACAACACCATTTCTTATGTTAGTCGATGGAGTGCAGCAAAATAGTGTAAACCATTATAATTTCACTGAAAAATACAAATAGATGTATGGAATAAAAATCCCAATACATCACTCTAACTTTTGAATGGAAAAGGATATGACCTGCAAATGAAAAAAAAAAAAAAAAAAAACCCAACAAAGAGAGATAGTCAGCAGAAAGCAGAGTTAACTAGGAGAGGGAAATAGGAACCCCCCATGCCATTCTTTAAATGGTTAACATATTAAAATATCACTACCATGACACATTGTAACAAATCTAGCACAGCCTCAAAACTTTGTCTATTTAGCAACTGTGGGATGATTTTGCATTGAATCTACCATGCCCTCAACTCTAGCAGACAAAATCCATTTACACCGCCACAGCTGCTGTTGATTAGGACAAAATGCTGACATGGAGACAACTTGTTTGCTGACATAGAAGGGAGGGTGATGTGGGATAGGGGTTTGGGCTAGTGGGCTCAAATGGACTAACTTAAACCAAACTCAACACAAAAATCAAACAAAACAATATTCAACTAGATGAAACCTATAATCTTAATTAAAAATTCCTAAATGACAAACTCCAATTAAAAAATCAGCCGAGTCCCAATCTTTAAGGACATAAACACAGAGAAAGATCGTGATTATCTTTGTTTATCTTGATAATTTCCACTTCCTTCTTGTTCACCTTTGTCTTCATCCTCCTCTTCTTTTTCCTCCCTCGTTCCTGGCTTTCCCTCCTACCTTAGCTTCCGTATTCATTGGACCAGGCAGTAAGGGAGGGTTGTGTTGTGTTTGTGCTGGTGATAGCAGTTTTTGTTGTTGTTGCTGAGAAGGATGAGATAAGGATGTGGCCCAGGAGGCCACAAAAATGTGCTTGGCCCTTCCCCATATTCTTCTCCATGCAGTGAGAATTTTTTCATCTCCTGATTAATTTTTAGGTTGGGTTTTGATTTATATTAGTCCATTTGAGTCCACTAGCCCACACTCATATTGCACTTCAACTTTTCCATCCACATCCGCAGTCCTTGTTGTCTTCTAAGTCAGTATTTTTCCATAGTAAGCGATCTACATGGCAGGATTAATGGTCGCTAGAGTGGACGTGCTAGATTGTGATATTTCATTATATGAACTCTTCACATAAAGTACCTCACGAGTTTTTACTCTGATTGTAGGATAGTTTTTCCTGGAAATTCATGAGAGACTGCATTATAGTCCCTTTTCATTCTAAATTTTCTTTCTATTCCCTTGCAAGATGTGAAGCTCAAACCAAAGCATAATATCTTGCCAATTTTTATCCTCATCACTTAAGAAAATACTGAAAAGATAACAGAGAATGTGCAAAGCTTTGACCAAGACGTCTTTGATTTCACCTAAAGGTCTGAACTGAATGAAGGGAATGATGGTTTCAGATAACGCTTGGTATCAACTCCTTAAGTGCAAAACTGCAAAACAACTACTTGCCCCGACCTTGGAGAACACCAAGACCTTGTGTCTCTGATATTACAGCAATTTGCTTTATACTTTTGGGTCCATCAGCATAACATTTTTTGATATTATTATTCCCCGTGTTGCATTTTTCCCGTATGGTCAGTGATGCATGCGGGTGGCTTTATGATCTGTGTTGCAATTTAAGTGAGCAATCATGTGAAAAGGAGAGATGAAAATGGGGAATTGCGGGCTAAAACCTAAGAGATGGAAACTTGACACAGTTGTATTAAAAAGAAGAGGACGAAAGCAAGGAAATCAGAAAAACAAACACGTGGGAAGGCATTGATTTCATTGGATATGAAAAGGGACCCAAAAAAAAAAAGAGTTATTTTCCAAGAAAACTAAAGTGAAAAGAAAAGGGGGGGGAGGGAAACGCAGAAAGTAAGAAAAAGGAGGGAGGTGAGCTACCAGGGACAACGGGACGGAGATTGACCAACGCATAGGACAGATTGGTTAAGTAGAACACTTCCTTCGGATCTATCTTGTAAGGGCCGAACCTGTAGTCATTTCCATCACTTGACATCTGCCCCTTGTCCCGGCCAAAGCATTGCAAATGTCAAGTCAGTCCAACGAATAATCTCAATTTGTATGCGCAAGCAAAACGATTGATGAAAGAATGAATGAAATTAAAAAGTCCGAATGAAATAGAAAGATAGGGATTTTACCACGGCCGAGCTGCCGATGGTTCGAAACTCTCTTAAAGAACAACGTGAAATGGGCAGCCTCCTCTGGGTGTGCCGGCGAGCGAGTGCGATGGCAAGGTATGGCACTGCTCGGTTTGGCAGTAAATTTATTGCCATGGTTTTCTGTTTTCTTTTCTTTTCCTTTTTTTTTTTTTAATTTTAATTTAAATTTAAAAATCTTATTTTTAATTTATTGATTTATGTGCAATGAAAAAAAAATAAATTAAAAATTTAATGACTAAATGGTCTGAGTCTCATTTAGGTCAAAATGATTTCCCGGCGGTGGGGGGCGGGGGGAAAAGAAAGGATGAAGGAAATAGAGAGGCTGTGGGGAGAAGTGAGGGAGCTGAGCCTGGGAGGGTCGTCGCATTCACCCTCGCAGTCGCCGGGGATTGAAAGGCTGGAATCCCCGCCGAGTCCGGTAAGATTCCTCAGAGAATTCGTGTCCCAAAACAAGCCATGCATCATCTCCAACGCCATCTCCCATTGGCCGGCCCTCTCTCTGTGGCCCGTTCCCACTTCCCATCCTCCTAATGATCCCGGCACTGGCGGCGGCGGTTCCTCCTACCTCTCTCGCGTCCTCTCTCAATCCCTCGTCTCTCTCCACCTCACCCCTCACGGCCGAGCTGATTCTCTCGTCGAACTCCGCCACGATTCTTGCGGTCCTTCTTCATCCCCCGCCCGCTGCTTCGCCACTGCCCACGTGGAGAGCGTGCCATTTCCGCGCGCTCTCGATCTTGTTCTCAACAGCAACTGCGGTACCTCCACTGCTACCGATACTGATAGGACAAGAACGAAAGCAACGCGGCGGAATTTAAAGAAACAGGAGGAAGACCAAAAGCAAAGGAACGCGGCGACGGGGGCGGGGGTGGCTTACCTTCAGCAGCAAAACGATTGCTTCCGGACGGAGTACTCGGAGTTGGCCGCAGACTGTGAGGCCCACATCCCCTGGGCGACGGAGGCACTGGGCTGCCTTCCTGAGGCCGTCAATCTCTGGATTGGCAATCACCTGTCCCAGACGTGGTTCCATAAGGACCACTACGAGAATCTCTACGCCGTGGTCTCGGGTGAGAAGCACTTTCTCCTCCTGCCCCCTGCCGATGTCCACCGCATGTATATCCGCAATTACCCCGCTGCTCATTACGTATACGTAGGTTTGTTTGTTCGTTATTTGATCATTGGTTTAGAATTGTTGATTATGATTGCTGCGACTAGTACTACTTTTTAGAAGACGGAGATAGAGAGACTAAGGACTAAAAAAGAAACATTTATCTAATGGCTTAGGAGAAGGATGGAGGTGGAGGAGGAGAGTTTAGATTGGAGATAGAGCAGCCTGTGAGATACGTCCCATGGTGCAGCGTGAATCCATATCCCAATCCTGAGGATGAAGAGAGCGAAAGGTCCAAATATCCATTGTACTTCGACGGTCCTAAGCCCTTCCATTGTACACTTAAGGCTGGGGATCTTCTCTACTTGTAAGATTCTTCGTACAATTCGTTCTACTTACAATTCCAATTCCCTCTAATTCGGATGCCTACAACTCGGTGCTAACAGGTGGAATTCTGATTCATTCCATGAATTCACCGTAGTGTGTGTGTCATTTACAAAATTATAGAGTAGGAAACTGTTTAATTATCTCCCTTTTGTACATTATTCTAAATAATCAGTAATTGCATGCCCCATGCTTCAATCATTGCACATAAAGTACAAATCTTTTGTTAATCTCTAGGGCTCCAATTACTCTCCATGCAAATTTACTAGCACTTTAGTTCCTAAAAACAGATGATGCACGTCATGCAACTGTCAAATAAATTTTTGCTTGCCCCAGCCGTGCAAAACGGAAGGATGAGCTTGGTGTAATGGTAGGATTATTTCATTGTGATTTGTGACGTGAGGGTAATGGATATGAGTCACAAAAAGGCAGTTAGCAGTTATGATGTGTGGGCCTTATTTGTTGAATTTGTGTGCAGGCCAAGCATGTGGTTTCATCAGGTTCAACAGACACCAGATGCTGGTGGGTGCACAATTGCTATAAATTATTGTAAGGATAAATCATATCTTTTGCTCCCTCTTTTGTTAGACTTTTTGTTATTGTTGGATCTTAAGCTACATGCAATCATGGCAGGGTATGATATGCAGTTTGATGTCAAGTATGCTTATTTCAACTTCTTGCAGTCGATTCCTTACGGATGTAGTTTGATCAGAACTGATGAGGAGGATTCTAGTTCTGATGCATCTGATTGGAGCTGAGGAAATGAGCTGCACAATAGCACCTCTGTGGGGGCTGCATCAGAGGCTAACAAAGAAATTGAAAATGAATGAAATGGCCCGTTCTGTTTTGAGAGTTTGGAGCTAGGGAATCCGATTGAATCTTCAAGTGCGACCGCCATCAGCACTTGTTCGCATAAACAAAGTCATAATAGACTATTCAACTAGTTTTCATCCACTGAATAGGCTCAAGGCTAGTTTGTTAATTACCATGCCAAGATAGCTAAATTATAATATCTTAGTTTGGCCTTCTGAAGATTAGGTTTTGACATTAATGTTGTACAGTATGGTGACCTAATCAGTAGGTGCAACAAAAGAATGCATGCAGTCTCACTATTGAAATTCTTGCTCTTGTTTACATTTGGACAAAATGCATCAGTTCTTGTTCTCGATTGGTTTTGGAGTTACAAAGAGAAACGCCTTCACATTGGGCTGTCTGGAAGGAGTAGGAATTGGTTTTGAAGCTGAATTCTACCTGTAAATTCTCATGAGGCTTTTGCTTAGTTCTAACTATATAATCTGGAAAGCAAATTTTGCTTTGAATGTTTGAATAGGGGTTAAGTCCACTTCAGGTATTGCAGATATTGTACTTAGTAGGAGGGTAGAGCAAATATCTGATGTCTGCAGTTCTTTGGCATTAAGCAAAGTAAATGCTTCTTATAACCCTCCTCGTTGCATACCGTGAAAGTTCCGCTTATGCATGTGACTTTTCAGACTTTTTGCAGGAGTTACAAATTTTTAACCAATGTAAGCTTGAGCTTCATTCTGTTCTTGATACATTTTATTTCTGGTGATTTTTTGAGGCAAAGCATGTTGGTTGTTAGTGGTTCGAGATGTAAGTCTTGTAGGTCGAGATCCAGGAGACTTCCTTCAGCTTTTATTTTGTGCTAAATATTTCTCTTGGCCGTATTTAGTAGCATAGCATAACATTGACGACAATCTTTCCTGTCTTTGGAAAGCGTAAATATAGGCAGTTGCAGGCCGGATGAATTGGCCTGCAAAGTTCTTTTGGGAAGACAAAAACACGTAAAATGTTCATGACGGAACCCCTTACTGGTGCAAATTGATCATCTGATCGATTCCTTGCAACGTGGACAAATGGAAGACACTACATTGATACATGATTTTTATGGACTTGTTAAGCACAATAAAAGATTTTTTATTTTTTTTAAAAAGAAAGCTCACAATTCAAAATTTATGATTAAAAAAGTGATTTTTTTTTTTTTTTAAATCAACTATTGTGGCAAGTGACATTATTTATTAACAAAATCATTATTTCATGATCATATAGAGTGAGTGCAATAAAAAGTATATTAAACAAATTTCGTTATTTATTAAAATATCACCAATGCGTTAAGAGATCTACTGGTACAAAGCCAAAGTTGGCTACAGCGTTGAACAATCATGTACTAGAAATTAAGACGTCAGTAAAAGTAATTTACATCATTGATCACCGAATTTTTGCAAAATATTATAACCCTTTGAATTATAATGATTAACCATCCAAATCATTTTTAATTATGTGATTATTTTTTACACGTGGCAATCATGGTTCGAATTTTCAATTAGTTTTTAAAGGGGATAAAGGTCTCTTTGTTTGTTAAAATAAAAAAAGTATTTTTTTGTTAAAAATATTTTGAAAGAAATTTTTAAGTCATTTTTTTACCCTTTGACTGAAGGAAAAAAAAAAAATTCTTGTCATTGTAGCGAAAATAGAAAAATAGTGAACTTTTTAAAATAATAAGTTACTTTTTTGTTGTTGACTGAAATAAAAAAAAAATAATCTTGTCATTAGGGTACAAATAAAAAAAATAATGAAATTTTTAAAATTCAAAATAAAACATTTTCCTTTTTTCTCTTTTTATCACAATCTCTCTCTTTTATATCTATTTCTTTGTTTTCTCTTTTTTTTTTCACTTATTCTCTCTTTTTTGTTTATTTATTTTATTTGTTCTTTTTCTCTTTATGTGTTCTCTATCTCATTTTATATAAAGCATGTTATAAAAATTATTCTCTGTCATTTCATAAATTATGTTTTAATTTATTTATTTATTTTACGGTTTTATTTTTTATTATAATTACAAAGTTTTGAAAGAACACTCCCTGGCCAACTTGGTGCAGGATCTGGCATTTCAGTGGATGCCAAGGTGACTTGGGACTTTTCTATTCTGTGGTTTTCTGCTCTTTCCTGACATTCGGAACAACAATCATCCCTCATCTTCTGTCTTTTGTTTTTTGTTTCTTGTTCCTGGAACAAAAATTTAATTTCAAGTTTTGCTGCTACTTCTCTTAAATTCTCATTTGAGATGCTTGTTTCTGTTTCTCGATGTTATTGCAGGATCCTTCCAAACATGTGTTCCGAGAAGAAAAGCAACAAGTAAAACCTCAAACAAGAAGCAAGTAGATTTCATGAGAAATAATCCCTTAATATCGCATAAAATAAAAGAACATATCAACAAATACAAAGGATAATGTGCAACTACTACTGGTTGTCCCATGAGGTGCCAACATGTGAAGCACATATCCTCTCATACTTCCTATATTATTATCAGTTTCTAGCACAACAGAATATATCATAGGAATGAATACGCAGTCTCCCACCTGTAAAAGAAAATATTAGGCACGAACCTCGTCAAATCAAGTAGTTGAAGAATTTTGAGCTGCCTCCACATAATAATGCATTGATCTCCAAAAACATAAAGAAAAAGAAAAGAGAGTAGCACATACAATTGACCCAACCCAAATCAAGAGGTTACAACTACAACAGACTCACTACCAAGTTTGAAAGCAAGGAAGGAAGGTGGATTTAGTAGCTTCGTCTTCCCACTCAACTTCATTCCACCAATGTTCAAATCCTTTGATGACGAGTTTGCTATCCTTTGCACTGTTGAAGTTGAGTGGAAGCCTCTTAAGGCTTGGGCTAGCCTCCACCTCGATAGCCTTCAGAGATGGAAAGGGCAGAGCTTCCCAGTATATGCTTTTTAGACTCGGTGCAGCAGATAATCTGAGCAATTCAAGTTTACCAAATAGGTTTTGATTTCCACCTGGAATTTCCCGCAATTTTCCATCACTGATTATTTCTGTCATGCTTCTGCACTTCCAGACTCTTAGAGTTCTCCAATTTGGAGCGAGAATTAGCCACGTCAAGTCCAGCAAATGAGGACAATTAGAAAAGAATGCATGTTGAAGGCTGTTGAAGCTTCGCTCCTTTACGATTGTTGAGGTGTACATACTACTAGTTGCTTGTGCTTCTCCTCCTCTCATAGACCTGACATTAAATTCTCGCAGAGAATCGGAACCCGAAACACGTAGGTGCTTCATTTCTGTGAATGAGGAAATATCAAGGGATTCTGCACCCCTGAACTTATAAAGCTCTAGATCATGAATGCAACTTGGTAATTGCAGGAGGGTAGGAGCATCGCACACTGTGACGCTCAACACACTTAAATGCTCCAAAAGTGGCGCTTCCTCTGCAAGCACTACTTGACTTCCATCTTGCTCTCCATGCATGAAATACCTACATCCACTCATCCTCAAAATTTGTAGCAGTTTTAGACTTGAGAGCAAGTTTCTAGGTATTTTGACCAAGTCTCTGGTGACCTCAATGTTCAGACATTTGAGTTTCTCCAGCCTCTTCAGCCCAAGGGGCAATTCCCTTATTCTTGTATCGCATACATTAAGAGAATGGAGCAAAACCAAATTAGTAATTCCCAATGACAATTCTTTCAAATCTGTTAGAGATAGCTCTAGAACGGTTAATGCATTCATACACTGGAAGAAGTCATCATGCATTGAGATAAGAGGATTGCCACTGAGAAATATTGTGGATAGATTGTGGCACACTGGTGCTTCCTCTATCGTCCTAATCTTGTTTTTCATCAAAGACATTCTTTCCACCCCCATTGGCCCACACTTGGTACTTTAATCAATTGAGCACCTGTTTTCACAAAAAATCTTTCCCCTGTATTTTCATCGCTCCTTGCAATCCATAAAGCCATGTCACATATCACGTCATGCATTCTCACATACTCTGCCCATTCGTCTTCCACTTCCTCTAAGAGACTAGCTTGAATGAGATTGCCAATATCATTTTATCCCTTATCACGAAGGTCAATTCCATCGTCATCCTCTTTTATCAATTCCTCACAAATCAAGTAATTAATCAAGTCATCTTTTTCAATGATTACTTCAGGAAACAAAGAACAGTATAAAAAACAAGATCTAGCCATATCATCAGACATATTATCAAAACTGAACTTCAATTTTGATAGTACCTTTTCCTCCACATCTTCAAATTTTGAGGCAGAGTTTCTCAAGACGTCGCGAGCATAATTCCACTCTTCAGGTGCTTTTTTGCAAGACATGGCCTTAGAAATTGTGATGAGTGTAAGAGGCAAACCTTCACATTCTCTTGCAATATCTTCAGCTATGGGATGAATGCCTGGAATTTTAAGAATGTCTTCCTTAATATTCTCTGCAAAGAGCTGCCAAGCTTTCTCTGGTGTCAAGGGTTCCACTTTGATGATCTTTTTAGCACGCATCTTGCCACATACATTCTTAGAATGAGTGGTGAATACTATTTTGGATTCACTTTGCTTTGTAGGAACTCCCACTTCTTCTAGATCAATTCCCCGCCATATATCATCCAAAATTAGCACAAAGTTCTGGCAACGCAATATCTGATAGATGCTAATAGCTTTCCTTTCAGAAGTTTGCTTCTTCCATTGTTCATCATTGCAGAGTCGTAACTTCCCCCCAATGTCCTCCTGAACTTTGTCAAGATTAAAATCCTTTGACACTACGACCCATATGAGAACCAAATCCTTACGCGTTGCACAGAATTTGTTGTAGATCTTTCTCACAAGTGTGGTTTTACCCATGCCTCCCATTCCCCAAAGGCCAACAATTCCGATATTTTCTTCCGCAAGACACCTCCAAACCTTGTTAAACATATCTTCCACGCCCACTGGCTGATCTCCTGGTATTTCAGCCTGTACTACTCCAGGACGTGGCTGCACTACGTTTACAAAGTCTCTGCCGTAAAGCTCGGCCATATCTTGCAGTTTTCCAATGACTCTTCTCTCAAAGGTGATGCTAGAAACACAATTCTTGGAGCAACAGCCTCCAAGGCATAGCTTCTCAATTTCTTGTAGGGCGGAACTTATGAGGTTGTCAGCTTCTGCAATAGCATCATCC
Organism: Ceriops tagal; assembly: GCA_021533255.1. NCBI lineage: Eukaryota > Viridiplantae > Streptophyta > Magnoliopsida > Malpighiales > Rhizophoraceae > Ceriops > Ceriops tagal. The sequence goes on along the minus strand of CM038609.1, from coordinate 6,992,974 downwards.
GCCTCTGCTCTCCACATTCCAAATTCTTGCAGCTGCACCATATGTTGTGTTTCGTCATTCCTCACCCTCACCAGTAAGTTCTCAAGGTTGTTTTCAAGTTGGCATAGGCTTGTTGCTCTCTTGGAGCATCGATCCCAGCAGCCACAGAACAGGCCACCGATGGAAGGCGTGATACCCATGAGCTTCAGGAATTTGATTTGGTGTGTTGAAACAAGAGAATGTGAGGAGTGGAGGCACAGAAGACTATGGCACTGCAAACATCAAGCATGTAAGACTTCAGATTTTGGAGAATGAAAGAAGAGACATCATCTCATCTGTTGTATATCATGGTCCCTTCCCACCGTTTCATCAATCAAAATGACGAGATCTTCACATAAAAAGAGAGAGAGAAAAAAAAAACAAAAGACCTCGAAACTCAACGACTTAAAAAGGAGAAAAAGATTTGATTATCAAAAAAAAGGCGAAGAAAATTGACACATGATGATTAAAGATGAAGCGTCGTCAAAAGCTTACCTGATCGCAGAGCTCGATTTCCAAAAAAAGACGAGAACTTCACATAAAAGAGAGAGAGAGAGAAAAAAAAAAAAACAAAAAGACCTCGAAACTCAACGACTTAAAAGGAGAAAAAGATTTGATTATCAAAAAAAGATGAAGAAAATTGACACATGATGATTAAAGATGAAGCGTCATCGAAAGCTTACCTGATCGCAGAGCTCGATTTCCAAAAACTGAAATCGCAGCAGTGATTGTAGGTGGCAACGACAAGACAACTGAAATCAAAGAGTAAGGGAAGAAATTTAGAGTGCTACCGTTGACGACGACGACCTGGACAGGACACAGGCTAACTTCCAAAAACAAAGGAAGTTTCGCAGGTACGCGACGCGGTTGACGAAGACAGTTTTTCACACTTTTTTTTTTTGGGCTAGCCTGACCATAACGCATCGTGTCGGGAGTTTGCGGATGAAGGGCCCAAGTAATACTTCTGGGTCTTGGGCCGTTGAGTTACTCTGACTAAACAAACAAATAAATTGATTCCTCAAACCAGTGGTGAGGCCAGAGAATCTATACGTGCAAGCTTGTTTAAGCACAGAAAACTTGCGAGCCAAGCCCGTTAACAAAGGTGAAAACCCTGCTGGGAAGAATCTGTTAGAATCATTTAAACACATCCTTTCAACTCAATTTACAAATGGCATCAAATTCTGTGTGCAGGAGATATGGGGAACTCAATTGACGAAGCTTAAGTTGGATGAGTTGCAAACTAGTTAAACCCATAATTGCCAAGCCATAAAAGCAAAAATCACTGATGCCATCAATGATATCTTCATGCAAAACCTATCAACTTCTCCGTCGCTTGAGGTGGCACATATACTAATATTCAAAGAAATAAATAAACATAAAATTCAAATTTCACTGATATTCATTTTGTATAATACAAAGAATGCCCCAAAATTGAGAAAAAAAAAATATTGTTAGAATTTCATTTTAGGTTTTTTTTCCCGTTCTATTAACTTCAGCATTGTCGCCTCCTAAACCTTCACATTGATTGTCTCGGCTAGTGATGAGTTAAGGTCTTCTCGCGATTGTGATCTCCTGCTCTGAAGGCGCATCTGACTTCTGTGTGGAGTCCACAAGGGCCCCAGGCTCCTACTATCAATCATGTGTCCTAAGCTGCTTGACGAATAACTATGTGAAACGCCACTACTTGATGGATACAAAGAAGACTCCATAAGCTGGATGCTACTACCGCCTAGACTGTGGTCCAAGCCAAAAGGCGTTTGCTGACTACCAGCAACTGTTGGACTCAGTGGCATCTTCACCCTTCCGTCACCTGAAACACCACAACAACAGAACAAGTATGAATTTTACAATGTGTATATTGTGAAAACTGATCATAAAGTAAACAGAAAGACTTATGTGTACTGTAATAACATGTCACAAGGAACAGGTTTTAATGCCATGGAAAAAATAAAGTATGTGCCTAAAGCAAATTGCAGGAATGATTTGTATTTTTTATTCATAACATATCAAAGCATACCAGAGCTGATAGGACTCCATCGTTGGAACCGGAAAGGAGATGGAATACTGAGAACAGTTGCTGTGGATGCATTATTAGGCTTAAAAAGTGGAAGATATGATCTCCGAATAAATCTTGGCATCCAATTTCCCACACATGATAATGCACAAATCAGCAAAACCAAGGAAACAAACAAAACTGCAATAAGGGCAATTGGATGTATCTTTAGTTGGAGTATTTCGTAACCATGAATCCTCAATCTAGCCAAAAATGCCTTTCCAGATTCCAACAGGGCAACACCAAGTGTCCAAGTAATACCTCCAGAACCAACGATGATTTGGTTATCTGTTATGTGTAAGCCTTCTCTAAGAAGAGACACTATGTAGGGTGCCCTAAAGCAATATTGCTCAATATAGGGTTGAGGTGGAACACTGTTTTTTGCAGCTTCCCAAGTCTTTTCACAGAACCCTCGACCCTTCTCCAAAACATCTTCAAGTGAAGCATCTGCCGTGAGGTTAAAAAACCGAAAGACCACGAAGAAGCCAGACATAGCATAAAACTGACCATAAGGGTGTGGCAGATGGTCGGGAAGAGCACATGGTTGTAAGTCGCAATCAATCCCGGGGATTTGGGTGTACCATTCGGACAAATTAACAACAATTTTAGTGAGTGCAGAGCATTCTTCCCAATTTGGACTGCCAACAAGCTGCACCATAAATCCTGACTTGACTTCCTTGCCCAGATGTCTTACCCCAACAACAGGACTGACACCATCTTGTCGATTAGAGGCACACAGAGAACAAGTGTATCTTTCTTTGTAGCCAGATGGCAAGCAAGGGTGCTGAATTTCTATGTTGCCCCCTGCCAGATCAGCACCAGGCAGCCTTTTCAAAAGATGATTAACACTTTTGTCAAATGCATCATTCAAACCATAACCTGAAAGAGAATAGGCACTAAGGCGATGATTAATGGCTCCAATTTTAAGGTTTAAGCTACTACCGTTCTTTGACTGCTTACTCTCAAATGTAACCTGCAATGATGAGCCACCCATGTCAAGGGCACCAAATGTTGCCTTCTTGGGGCTGGAACCCAGCACACCCATTTTGTAGTTAAGGGCAATCCATCCGAGGTATGCTTCCTCTGTGCCATTGATAATCTTAACCCATTCTCTCCGGCATATGAATGGTGATTGCTTTAGGATTGACCATGACTTGTCTAAAAGCCATTTTGAATCTGCTTTTGGCAGCCTACGGACCCCAGCTGTAGCATAGAGAAAAAGAGATGTGGTCTTGTGCGATCGCTTAGGAATTTGATTCTTAGCCCAATGAATGAGTGGATTTATAGCAGCCTTCAAGCCAGATGTATCATGTACCAAAAGATGAATCCCAGGCTCAGTCTCCATTCGATCATATGCACGTCCACTGGACCTTTTAGATATGCCTTCAGCTAATGATTTTAAAACAATAGGGAGACTTCCACGTCTTTTGTGATCAACAGATGCCTGATAAATGTAAACTCGAGTTCCAGTGCTTCCACAATCAAGAACAACGTAAAATTTGGATGCTTCATGTTCTTGAGACCAATAAGCATAAATATATACGACTATCAGGTAAATTAGCAAAACAAGCAATACCAAGAACAAGAGAATCAGGATCATCTGCATCCATTTCTTCCGCACAAATGGGGCTCCCCCTGGCAATGCTTTCTGCTTAGAGAAACTTGACCCTACATTTTCTCTTTGCAAGGGATGAGGCCTCCTATCAATTCTTACATTATCTTCAGGATCAAAGCACTGATATGAAGATAAATCCTGGAGGGATGAGGAAAGCCGCAAACTATTCTTGTGTACAGAGTTGGAAAAAGAAAATCCCTGATTATCAAAGGTTTCAATTGGAGGCTGCAATGCAGCAGCTGATGTATACGGCACAGATGAAGAGGACTTAGAAGTTGTTGAAGCAGAAAATATATCAGCTATTTTAGCAAACACCATCGTGGAAGGAAATACGGAGACTTTGGTATCAGGAGGGATTCATTTCACAGGCTGGCAATCTTAAAGTCAGTCAGCCATATTCTCACGCCAATTTGCACTTGTACTTACTCACAGCATCGCTGCCGCCAGTCAGTCAAAGCAACCCACCGCACCCAAAAGCAAACAAACACAGATGGTGCGAGATCCTCTCTCAGAAGCCGCCTGATGCAAATTTGCCGTAACGAATTAGCGATCTAAACAAATTATAAAACCCCTCTCGCCCTTCCCCCCCCAAAAAAAGAAACTTCTCCTCCTCCCAAAAACCAAATTATTTGTTATTAATAATTCAGTCAAGATGTGTTGTTTCTCAAGAGAACAAAAAAATAAAAAAAAACCGCCTAGACGAGAGGAGGGAAACCGGGTCATTTGATGAAATTTTGGCCATGGTTACAATCTGATCCAACCAAAAAAAAAAAAGAAAAGAGAAACTGAACGGTGCATAAACTTAATGATCAAAACACAAAGCAATCCCCCAGGAGAGCAAACGAAGAAGAAGGGAGAAGTTAGGGTTTACCGTGAATGGAGTGGGGTGTCAGAAGAGCAAGCAGATCACCAAAATGATTCAGTTTTTTTTGTTTTTTTTTTTGCGCAAGAAAAGAAGAGCTGTTGCTGCCCCAAATGATCTGTTTTAGCAATGGCAAATACAATTTACCATTTCGAAGAAGAAGAAGATGGAAGCTACCGCCACATCGCACAGCGGACTCCTCCTCCTCCTCCGTCGTCCCCCTCCGCCCTCTTTCTTCTTCTTATTTTATTTTATGTTGTTTTTTTTTTTTTCCAGTCTAATTTATTACTTTTTGGTATTTATTAGTTGCGTGTATGGTTACAGTAACCACCGCACTCCCTACCCCCCAAACTTTTTCTTTCTTTTATTTTGGCTTTAATATATCGCTCTCTTTTTCTTTTCTTTTCTCTTTTTCCTATATATATATTTTTTTAAAAATTACAAAATCTCTACAGAATCTCCCCCTTACAAAAGGTTTAATCATCAATCCCCCCCCAAAAAAAAAAATGTTTAATCAAAAAATAAAAATAAAACACTCTGAACTTTTTGTTGCTATTCGCAACTTTCTCTTTTTCACCGAATTTTGGAATTTGTATAAACAATAAATAAAATATTTTTATAATAAAATTTAAATAAATATATTTATAGATATTTTAAATAAAATAATATAATTAAATATAATTTTTTTAAAATTAAAAATTTTAACAAAGAAAACTTACCTAATTCATCGTCGAATTAGTTACTATAATTGCATAAATTAATAGATTTATTGATATAACTTCAGAACTAATTTAATTTTTAAAATTATATTAAAAATTTATAACATGTCATGTAGACACTAAAAAATTTTAAAATAAAATTAAAAAAATTAACTTAAATTAAAAATTATTTTTATTCTTCTTCTTTTTCTCAACTCTCTTATATATATAAAAGTAAATTTGTCTAATTCATGCAATTTAATTAGAATTAAATTAAAATTATTCAAATTAATTATAATAATTTGAAAGTTCAAAAACTATCAAAATTAAATTTAATTGCTTTGTAATACTAAAACCTTAAAGCATATTATATAAAGGCATGAATTGTACACACAAAAAAAAATCAATCATTTTTTATGATCAAAAGTTTACTTATATCTTGTATACTAAATATAAATAAATTTTTATATAATTTTTTTATTAAATTTTAATTACTAACAATTATATTTTTTATTTTTATATTTTAAAAGTTTACGCATAATTAAATTATCTTTATTTTTTTCTTTGATAATTACTATTTTATTGTTCAAACAAAATGATAAAATAAAACATGTGAAAGATGGTTTTAATTTTAATAAAAACCTTAACTTCATCGAAAATGTTTCTTTTTCTCTTTGTGTAATAACAAACAATTATTATAAATTATTATTTTTTATCACTTTTTTAACAATAAATAATTTTAAATGCACAAATAAAAGTAAAATAATCAATTAAAAATTAAATAGAAGCATTATATTTATTATAATTTAATAACTCATGATACTTTATATTCTTTATATTTTTGGAGCATGCTTGTGCTAATCGGCAATATTAAGTGTGCTCTACGATAGTTACATAAAGTCGAGCATTCTAACTTTATTTAATTTTATCTATTTAATAAATATCAATAAATTAAAATTTTGTTAATTATTTTATTTTTTATTAATAATTTTAAAATTTAATTTATGTGTGTTTTTTTTTTTTGTCATTGTTGCAACCCTTGCTAGCCAGGACCCCCAAGACTTCCCAGAGGGCAGTTTAGGCACGCGGCTACTAATTCCACGGGGGACACCATCGTACTAAGACCCTCCCCCCCCCCCTCTCTCCTAGGTTAAAAGTGTATTTATGGGAAGATGTTGTTAAATTATTTACTTAAAATATTATCTTTAAATTTTAAAATTTAATTATTTTATTTAAATAATATATATATATATATATATATATATATATATATACTTATTTAATTTAAATTAAATAATTTATTAATATTTAAATTAACTTAAAAATTATAATATTAATATTATTAATAAAATTTATTTCCTTTTTTCTAATGATAATTTTTTTGGTTCCTTCTATCCCGTCTCCCAGCACCACGAGGGAATCAATGGAAGCTTTTCCTTTTTCTTTTTATTTTTCAACTCATTCAATTAGAATATGGTAATTCAATTTTGATATTTGGAAGCCATTGAAACATTAGCTAAAAATAATTTTTAATTTTAACAAAATTTGATAGTTAAGTCTATTTTTTTTATATATTCTTATAAAAAATAATTACAATTATTACAAATTATATATTAATTAAATAAAAATTATTAACAATTGAATTATTTTTTATTTTAAAAAGATTCATATAATTAAAATTTTTAAAAATATGAAATTTAAATAAGAAATAAAAAATAAAAAATTTAATACTATCTCTCTTTTTTTTTTTTGGACCTTTCTCCTTATTTATTTTTGTATGGTTTGCCTACAGAGGTAACAAATATAACTGCAACTTCAGTTCAGATTTTATCAGTATTTAGTAAAATCTGTAGCTGACGGAGGAGCTTGTTGTTGTTGATGAATCCTCAATAGGTTCCAGGCAGTAACGAGGGACTCTGCAGCAGGCTCGGCTCTGCTCTGCTCTAAGAATTGAGTCCTAAATTTGAAGCACGATTGTTGCCGAATTGACCATTATTAGGGTTATCTGTCTCTGAGACTTGGAGTTTGGGCAAATGGCGACGATGAGAGAGATGGGAGATTACACGGAGCTGGAGGAGCTGGTGAAGCACCACATAGATTCTTACGATTACATGGTTGAGAGAGGACTTGAGATTATGCTCGACAACATCAAGCCCGTCAAGATTCACGACTCCTTCACCGACACCACTCTTTCCCATATCCTTGAATGTCTTTCAAGAAGTTGTTAACTTTTTCCCTATTTCTTTATCAGAATTGAGTGAGCAATTGATTTTGTACTTGGAAGAAGTGGGGTAGTTGTTTCTTTAATTTATTGGTTTAAGTCTTGATATGGGTTCTAATTGAATTGCTTGATCAACGAGATTAAATGTTTGTTCTTGACTTCTTACTTTTCTTGAGTAATCCTAGATTATACGAGCCTCATAAAGAACAGAGTTCGAAAACCAAGCGTAGTGCTTTGTTTCCCTTTGAAGTAACTTCTCTCTCTCTCTCACTGCACTTTTCTTGTTCTTGCTGTGTATTTCTCTTTCCTTTTGTAGGTTCACTGACTGAATTTAATATCTTTGCACAGTGTCGACAATCTAAGATCTCATATACCGGAAGGTTTGAGGCAAATGTTTGCTTTCAATATAATGGCAGACTGGCCATAAGAGAGAGGTTTAATTTTGGACAAATACCTATAATGTTAAAGGTATGTGTTTATTTGTTGTTTTTTTTATATATATGTTGGTTGTTCTTTAGATCAGGAGAATATTTCATTTTGACAGTGATTGTATTATATGTCCCCACATGAACTGTAAGTTGACAGGAAATCTGTCAAGGGAATGACATGAATGCTTTAATTGAATTTTTTAGTGTAAATATTATTTGTTCCCCTTCCCTGAATCTCTCCTTGCAAAGTTCCTTATCTTGTGTAAATTCTGAATTCAGGAATGGGTTTCTAAGTTTTTCCGATATGAAACTTGACATAATGGTTCTTCCTTAAGAGGTTAACTTTCCTAATTATATTTGTTGGCTAGTGACAAGGATGCTCCACCGAAAACATCCTTTAAGGGGCATTATTTGATTTTGATATTCATGGATATTGTGTTGGAAGATGGATTCCTGGTGAGGGATGGTTTGGGGCAAAATTTTACTATTAAGCACTACAAAAGGTCAAGTAAATCAAGAGAATGCTAGCTGTCCTATGAGACTTAGCTGGGAATTGAAGGACTCTTCTAAGTGTGCTCACTGTGTCTTATTCTTTCCTCCTCCTCTTCTTCCTTCTTCTTCTTGAATTTGTATTGATTTTAAATTGTTGCAATTTTTAATCTCCTGTATTGTCATCATGCAACTGTAGAGCTTTACACCATCCATTTTATTTTTCCTCAAAAGTTTGTTGCATTGTTTTTTGAAATCTTTTTGAGCATCTTTCTGGGCTTGTTTAGTGTTTCCTGTCATCATATGTTATGGAAATGTTCTTGGAAAAAATTGCTGGTGCCTTCAGCTATTAATATTATTCTTTTATTTTTAACTGGTGTATACATTCCTTCTACTACATACAATGATGTGAATGATAAAAATTTCTGGGCCAGCTGATTGTTGGTGACTGCTTTTTAAGTATATATTTTAATCAGCACAATTTATATCCTTTATTGTTTGTAACGTGCAATGTTTATCCAATGAAATAGTCCAAGCTTTGTCACTTAAGAAGTGCGGATCCCCAAAAATTGGTTTCTCTTAAAGAAGAGTGTACAGAAATGGGTGGGTAAGTTATGATAGCCATTCATTTGGTGATTTCCTTTAGACAATGATTTGAAGCTTATAAATTTAGTGGTATGTATGTTACTGCTTTTGTTGTACTTGTGACCGGGCCATACATATTCCTAAGTGCCATGAGAATCTCTCGTATCATAAGTAAGGTTATTAAAAAAGGTGCACAAGAAATGATCATTTAATCCATCCTTTTTTACTTCATGTATTGAAAAACGGGTGTGAATTTTGTAATCAAATGATACTTGTCCTTTTTCATTTTAATAAGCAAAGGTTCACTAAGAGGAGAGAATTCCTTTATTTGAACTTTGGAATCATATGAAATTTGTCCTCTATTTTTTGGTAGGAGAAGTCAAGTAAGAGAACTGAAGAAAGGGGTGGTACTTTCCTGTTATGGATCTGTTTTAGTTTGATGTGTTTTAAAATGTTCCTTCCTAGGTATCAAATATCTAGATTATGCTCATTGTATGATTGCATATCCTTATAGTTTTTGTGATTGTGATGGATCTGGCCATTACAGTTATAAAATTTGTTTGTTGCACCTTTCTAATGTTGCAGATAATTTTTTATGGACAACTTGCCTTTTAAGTTCTTATTCTATTCACTCTTTTGAATGCAGTTACTTTGTTTTAAATGGGATTGAGAGGGTTGCTCAACTTCTAATATTGCTGAAGCGGAACTATGTATGTGATGCCTTTTTTTAATTATTGTGTGGAAATACCTGGGGTCCTTGCTTGGTGGTTGTATCTTGTAAATTCTTTTTATGTGTGTGCTATATGGTTACATGGTTCATATTGTTGCTTACCATTAAAGAAATGAGATATCTCATACTTCTAGGATAAGATATGAGTTTGCTTGCAACATTTATTCCAAATGGCCCATATGTTGGTGCATGAAGAAAGCCCTGATATTGGCTCACACTTAACCTTTTGAAATTTTGTTTGCATGGTTCTGATTGAAATCAAACGATGAATTGATATTTGTGTTCCTTCATTGATTTTGGTCAAGACATTTTTGTCCATTAGGAGACCCATTAGACCTTGAGAGCATAGCTCTCTCCTCGCTCTTATATATTCGCCACTGCTTTTATTCCTACTGTAATGATCACTAGCCAACTTCTCTGTGCATGAAATAAAGTGAACTTCCTTAAATATCCACATGCGCATATACTTCATTAATCTCGGTAGTGACCTATGCTTGTTGTGGCTGAACATTCGACTAGGACTAGGATATGTTCGTGGGGTTTGCCATTCACGCAATAAGAATGCAACAGAAGGAAAATTCCATGAACATTGCTATGCAATTTGATTGATATTTCCTTGGTAATGCAGAATGGCTGAAGCCAAAGAAAGAAATCTGATACCAGCCGTTGCATCTGATATGCAAGCAGTGTTGAAGCGCTGTGAGAACCTTGAGAAGGAAGTGCGATCACTCAAACTCAACTTGTCTTTCCTGAATAGGTAATGGACATAACGCCACTTTATTTTCAATCAAGCTGTTTAGCCTGCAAAATGAAGCAAACTCGCAATAGATTTTGTTAGCAAAGATATGCAGAAGGAATCTTACAACTTCTGTCCTGTTTTTTTGTAAGTTGCACAAAAAATATTGACTATGCATTGTGCAATAATGTTGTAGAAAGGATTCCGAGCAGACAAAACAGATGGAAGAGCTTCAAAAACAGAACGAAGAATTAGTGGGTGAGAGAGAACGCCTTCTGGAAGAAATTGAGGGTATCCTTTCCAGAACAGGCAAGATGTAGACTTCATTTTCCATTGGACTGTTGTACATCTCATTCAAATCCAAGCAGCATCTTGGTGGCAGGAAGCTGCAAGGACTTTCAAAACACCCATTTATGTGAGGAAATTGCAGCCATGCTTGCATAACAAGTAGGAAACGTTGCCAAGCATGGCCAAAAATTGTACTAGGAATCAGTGTATGTATATATATATATATATATATATGATGGTGGTAGGGGGTGATCTGTTTGCCAGTCGTGTGTGAACCGGGAAATACACTAATGCACGATACATTAGGAAAGAGCAGCTATTGATCAGTCCCTGTACACTGAACAATGACGGATAGAATCATTTTCATTTATTTTTCTCACTAAAGCCTTGTAATACCGATCAAGATCCCATTTGGCAGAAGAGGTTTACTTAGTTCGTGGATATTACCATATGCTGTAAGTAATGAAGAACAAGGCGCTATTCAAGTGAAAAAAAAATCAATATTCTCTAGATCCTTTTGGTGGTTCAATGACTAGAGTAAGAATAAAGAGGATAAAAGAGACTTTATAATACTTAATTATGGAATTGCATGATAAAGAAAGTATTCTAAAAGATTTTAAAATTATTCTAAAAGTTTTCAATACTATACTAAGATAATTATTTATTTTTATTTTTACATACAAGATGATGAATAAAACTTAAAATTTAAAGAACAAAACTTGGAATTCATGATATAAGTTTAAAATATATGATTAAGTTAAAGGAATAAGATTAAAGTATTTTTTTAGCAAAATTTGTTCTACTTTCTTATATTTTTAGAAGAATACATTATTTTGACTTATTAAAGAAGTGATCAACTTTTTTGACATCTTAAAATTGGGACTTTAAGAATTTAGTTTCTTTAGGATTTTAATATAATCAACTTATTTCTTACCTTTTTAAAAGTGTACATAATAAATTGATTTAAAAGATTTTAGAACAAGTCGTTTAGGAGGTTCTTTATCATTGATTTTCTCTAATGAAAATGTAGTTTGGAAGTGGAAATGATGGAGAGGCAATTGGCATCAACTACGCAGCAATGAATAATTTATCATTTTATTCGTATACCAACTTTGTCCGTATTAAATAATAATAATCTTTAGTTATATTATAATTTTTTTTATGGTTTTTAAAAATGTCATATGTAAAAAGATAATTAAGGCTGAACTTAGCATCATTGAAAGGATTCAAAGGACGAGATGTTAGAATAATATACTTCAATAATATTTTTATTAACCATTTAATAATAATATGATTGGATTAATAAGAATTAATTGATCAAAAATAATTTTGTATCTTAAACATAATTTAAAATACAGGTATATAATTACAATGAAAGTAAAAAAAAAATAAAATAAAAATTTCATATAGTTTTAATCTTTATAAATTTATTTAAATATATTTAATTTCTTAAAAAATATCAGAGCTCATGCTTTTAAAATCTAAATAATATATATGTGATTAAAAACGAGATATCTAAATTATAACTATTCTTTACCAAAAAAAAACAGATAAAGTTTTATATTTAATTATGTATAGAATTATTAAAAACAAAACTAGCCCTATGAAAAATGTCACGTGATTTGCCTTTAACATATTTATGATATAGATAATAAATTTAAAACTTTATAATAATAATAATAATAATAATAATAATAATAATAATAATAATAATAATAATAGAGAAAGCGAACCCTACGAAAGATGGCACGTGAGGGTGAAGTAGAAAGAAATATAAAAAATAGGGGAGAGAAATTTGAGAGAGAAAAAACAGCTCTGGATCCCTCCTCCTCCTTCTCTTCTCCGTCCCCCGACGCGACGGTGCGATTGCTTTTCAGGTCTCCTCTCCCTTCTCTTCTCTTTCTATCTCTTTGTTTTGTGTGTGTGTGTTTTTATTTATGTGTCGGCTCCTGTGTTTTGATTTGAATCGCATTGGAAGCCATTGAAAGCCGTTGGATTTTTTTTAAAATGAACACAAATATCCCAGTTTCTGGAGGAAAATAGAAGGGCACAAATATCTCAGGAATTTTCTAATTTCTTAAAATGCGCTTTGCAAGCACCAATAACGTCTTTAATCAGCACTCACAACAACAGTGACAACAACCATTTTAGATTCGGGAGGTAAACATAACTTTTATATATACACACACATGATATGTAGGGATGTTTAATTGTTGTTGTTGGGTTGTTGGAATTTTTGGTTATGCCAGATTTTTGTTATGTTAATATGACACTCGAGCTATTCACTGCTTTAGTGGCTTAGGGAAAAACTAAATCAATTGTTGCCCTTTTATATAATTTTTTTGTTTAAGATTGATTAGCCACATTAATAAAACTGCTGAAAGTCTGCTGCTTTGTTTCTGTCTCTCTGTTTTTTTTTTCTTTTTTTTTTTTTTTTTGCTCTGGACAATAATGTGTCTCCTAGTCCATCTTGTTCAGAATTCCTCTTTATTTATTTATTTATTTATTTATCTTTTGTGGATGGAGGACCTTGTGCTGTGAAAGCGATATGTAGTGAGAAACTGGCCTATTTCACCTAATTTTTCTTGGCTCAAATGGTCCCCCAAGTTATTGAAAGTTGAAAAGGCCTAACTTATGCTAAAACGACTATGCTATTTCTTTGTCTTTATTTGTCAATGCTGTTTACTCATTGGGACTCCTGCATGGAATCAGACTTATGGGCTTAGCTTGTTGGTTGGAAGGGATTCGTGGACAAATTATTCAATTTAGAAGTGGCAAATCACATAATGGCGTTGATCACTGTTAATGCCTAGCTTTCTCACCCATAAGGGAATTTGCTGTTAAGCTGTTGAATAACGTCTTGATTCTTCGTGTTCTAATTATAATTCAACTGAGTTAGAAGGTTTTGAGATGAGAATCTTTTGTGTCAGTATAGACTTTATCAGAACATTGTTTGGAACTTTTTGATTTTCAGTCACTACTTATTTGTTCTATGTTGGATATTTTAAGTGCTTCAGTTAGTTTCTGCCTCAATTATTTAACTGTTCTCTTGGCTTCATCTTTTCATGAGAGAAATTTGGCTTAACCTTTGGCAGTTGGCTTCCCTTAGTTTACAAATGCATTAGTTGTTTCACTAGTTGAACTTACTTTGCACCTGATTGTAAAAATAAAAAAAAAAAAGAATCACTCATTTAGCCACCTTTAATGATCTGATTTTTTTGGGTTTTTTTGTTTTGAAGGAGTGGGGGGTGGGTCATTCACGACTGATGCCTTCCTTACTTGTAATTGGACAGCTAAAACCTAGTTCCTGTGAATCTTTCACTATAAGCAGCCTCCTCTTTCCTCAGGTAGCTCTCTCCTGCTGCTAAAGCAATTGCTGCACTTTACAAAGGAGATTTGGAGCAACTTTATTTACAGTTCCAAAATTCTGTTGTGCTTACTTTATGTTATTGCATCTTTACAATGTCCTCAATGTTAATGATTATACCTTCTCTGTTTTTTCTTGTATTCTGCCTTTTTATGTAGTGAACTGAAATGCTTGCTTTTAGGCTATGAACTCAATTCGTCATCCATTTTGTTTCCTGCAGGGGTAGACTGAATATTACGGAAGATTGTGGCCTGCCTGGGTATCAATTTGTTCTTCTTAAGGGTCCAATTTGGGAAAAATCAATTGTTAAAATGTGCCCAAGTTTATTAATTATATCAACCTTTCCTTTGGTTGCTTGTTGCAAATGCTGGCAAAGCCATAAAAGTCGTTGATGCACCATAACATGGTAATCAACTTCTGTGCTTATGGTGCATGCCATCTACTTCATTTCATTTTGTACTAGGAGGCCTTTCTATAAGTCAAATCCAAAAATACTTGCCAAAAAAATGGAAACAACATGGTAAACAGATGAATGGTTTCATTGAAAACAATCAACCTCTTCTGGAAGCGCTTACAATTGACAATGAATCTATGATAGATAGACTTTTTAATTCTCTGAAAGCCTTTGCAACTCAAGGCCATTTATTAAAAGCATTCCAAACCTTTTCTCTAATTCAGCTTCATGCCACATCTCGTATAACTTATCATGAGCTGTTTGTATGCTCCCTCTCATCTCTTTTGCTATCCTGCATTAGTGATAAATTACTTCCACAGGGTCAGCAGCTCCATGCCCAAATAATTTGTTTGGGATTTGAGCAACATCCAATTTTGCTGCCCAAGCTTGTAAACTTTTACTCAACCGTTAATCTCTTTGACAATGCTTATGCTATTACTGAGAATTCAAATATTTTGCATCCTTTGGCATGGAACATTCTCATCTCTTCCTGTGTTAGAAATGGACTATTTGGAAAGGCTCTTTATGCCTATAGGCACATGGTTAGTAAGGGGATCAGACCTGATAATTTCACTTATCCTTCTGTTCTCAAGGCTTGTGCCGAAAAGCTTGACTTGGCCCTTGGGAGGGAAGTTCATGAGTCCATTGCTGCTAGCAATCATGGATGGAATTTGTTTGTGCATAACTCCTTGGTCTCCATGTATGGGAAGATTGGGGAACTAAATATCGCCCGCCAATTGTTTGACAAAATGCCAGAAAGGGATGCTGTGTCTTGGAATGCTATTATCTCTGCTTATGCCTCCAAGGGCATGTGGAAAGAAGCATTTGAGCTATTTGAAGCAATGCGTGAAGGAGGTATTGACTTGAATATTATTACTTGGAACACTATAGCTGGAGGATGTTTACGGACTGGTAATTTTAATGGTGCACTTGAATTGCTTTCTCAGATGAGATATTGTGGCAGTCATTTGGATTCAGTTGCACTGCTTATTGGCTTGAGTGCATGCTCCCATACTGGGGCCATTAAATTAGGAAGGGAGATTCATGGTTTTGGAGTTCGTAATTATTTGGATGGATTTGATAACCTAAACAATGCACTGATCACTATGTATTCCAGATGTAATGACCTTAGACATGCCCGTATGTTATTTCAAATGATAAAATCTAAGAGCATAATCACTTGGAATTGCATAATTTCTGGATATGCCCACATGGACCGATATGAAGATGCATCCTTCCTATTCAGAGAGATGTTGGATTCTGGTGTTGAACTAAATTATGTTACAATTGCTAGCATTCTTCCTCTCTGTGCTCGAGTGGCAAATCTGCAACATGGGAAGGAGTTCCATTGTTATGTTATGAGACGTGCTGAGTTTGACAACTATTTGTTGTTATGGAATGCCCTTGTTGATGTGTATGCAAGATCAGGAAAGGTTTTAGAAGCTAAAAAAGTGTTTGATTCAATGAAGAGGAGGGATGAAGTGACTTACACTTCCTTGATTGCTGCCTATGGGACACAGGGTAATGGACAGGCCGCAATGAGACTTTTTGATGATATGAACAAGTATCAAATTAAGCCAGACCATGTAACCATGGTGGCAATTCTATCAGCCTGCAGCCATTCAGGCTTAGTAAATGAAGGAAAAATGTTATTTGAAAAGATGTATACTTTCTATGGTATAGTTCCTCGTTTGGAGCACTTTGCATGCCTTGCTGATCTCTTTGGTAGGGCTGGATTGTTACAAAAAGCAAACGAGATAATCACAAAAATGCCATATAGGCCCACCTCTTCCATGTGGGCCACTCTCTTAGGAGCCTGCCGGATCCATGGAGACAAAGTAATGGGGGAATGGGTAGCTGAGAAACTATTGGAGATGAGGCCCAAAAATTCAGGTTACTATGTTTTGATTTCTAATGTGTATGCCGCTGCTGGTTGTTGGGACAAGCTAGCAAAAGTGAGGACTTTTATGAGGGATATGGGTGTGAGGAAGGATCCTGGGTGTGCCTGGGTTGATGTGGGCTCTGGATTTTTGCCCTTTTTGGTTGGAGATACATCACAACCCCATGCAAAAGAGCTTCATGCATTATTGGACGGGTTGACGGAGCTAATGAAAGATGTTGGTTATGTCAATAAAAAAGAGTTTATTTCAAATAATGGACAACTAGAGGAAATAGACTATTGTTAATAGTTGATAGTAGATTTACTTCATGTGAATTGAGGCTTTGTAAGTTGGACAGTATCTTGGCAATGAATTGTGCAATCTATAAGAGATAATGAATTATATTTGGTGAGAAATGTGGCTTGTATCAGAAGTTATTTTGGGATGACTAAGCAACAAGGGGGCTTCACTAAAAAGGAAATGAAGTAATGATATATTTACACAGAATACTCCATTTGCTGGAGATGTCTCCACTGATCTTGATCAATAGTCAATCAGGTTCCTGCCAACCCCATCTACCATCTGCTCCACTTTCTTACATGAAAGTTGCATCATGCTGTCAAGAGAATGTATGTTCATATGTGTTATGATTATTATTTTCTCAAGATGGTATCAGGAATGCTGTTGAAAGAAGTATGCAGGGCAGTAATTTGTGTCTGGCCAAGGTACATTGCATCTAGATATCCGTAAAAACACCAAGTCAATGAATCTGCATGATTTTCATATGGTATATCAACTTCTATGTAGGCCTGGTTTCATTGTTCACAATCCATGACAAGAAGCTGGTTCTCTGCTGAGGTATCAGCATTTACCCTCTTTTTCTCTTCCCAATTTCTAATTTTCATTTCTTCTTTACAAGATAAGAATGCAACATAAGGGAAATGCTATGAATGTTGCTATGCAATAAGAATATTTAAAATAGAGAATGGAAATATCTGGAATGTTTGATTTATATTTTCTTGGTGATGTAGAATGGCTGAGGCAAAAGAAAGAAATCTGATTCCAGTGGTTGCTCCTGATATGCAAGCAGCGTTGATGCGTTGTGTGAATCTTGAGAAGGAAGTGTGATCTCCCAAACTAAACTTGTCTTTCATGAATGGGTAATGGACATAACACTACTTTATTTCCAATTAAGCTGTCCAGCCTGTAAGGTGAAGGAAGCTTGCAATAGATTTTTCTAGCAAAGTTATGCAGAAGGAATATAACAAACAACTTCTGTCCTTTTTTTTTTAAGTTGCACAAAAATATTGACCATGTATTGTGCAATAATGTTGTAGGAATGAAGAACTGATGGGTGAGAGAACGCGTTTGGAAGAAATTGAGGGTATCCTTTCTGGAACATACTAGATGTAGACCTCATTTTCCATCGGACTGCTGTGCATCTCATTCTAATTGAAGCAGCATATAAGTGGCGGAAACTGCAAGGATTTTCAAAACACCCATTGTAGCCATGCTTAGGTAAGTATGAAAAGATGCCAAGCCCGGCCAAACTTTGTACCAGGAACCAGTATATATATATGTTGGGGGCGATCTGTTTGCCAGTCGTGTGGATGAACTGGAAAATGCACTAAAGCACAATAAATTGGGAAAGAACAGCTAATGATCACTGTCTGTGTACTGAACAATGACTTAAAAAATCATTTTGATTTCTTTTTCTCATTTAAGTCTTAAATTACTAATAAAGGTCCCGTTTGGCAGAAGAGGTATTTCATGGTATATTTACATGCACTAAAAGTTTCTAACGTTTAGTCTTTCCAATGATGAGCATCCTGGGAAAAGCAATACGAATATGCATAGGTTCTTTCTTCCGTTGTATCAGATTCTTCCACGTTTCAGAGGTAGCAGGTTGTAAGGTTTATATTTGAAACATTTATAAAAAGACCAAAAGGTGCCAACCAAGTCATTTTAATGTTAGGCATGTAGTTATTAGCTCCATTTTGGGGTTATATTGATCGTCTGATACGCTTCGTAATCAATATCCAGAAGCTAAATAACTTTGCAATGACAGCCAATTAAATTGAAGAATGCACTCTTTTGGCCGACAAGCGGTGCACACTGGTAATACATATTCTATTAGAACCAGTCCATAAAAGATGTAATAGAGTAGACAACTAAAACGGGCAATGTGAGATTAGATCTCACATTACTGAGGAACTTCGTATCTCAAATAATAGGCCTATTCTTTTAATCTTGAAGGCATTTTACCAGGGGCACAAGCTTGACTAGAAGCGAAAAAGCCTTATCGCAGAGGAGACAGGGGGAGGATGGGTGGAGGAGGGAGGCAGATAGACGGCGGGAAGCAAGTAATCGACCATCCTCATCACCGATTCAAATGTTCCTATGGGTAACACATATCATCAGCTGTATTCTTCCATCAGCTCCCAAGCCTTCAAATAAGATAATACAATTGCAATAAAAAGTTGGGACTTTTGCGTGCTAGGATAACTATACACGAGACTCTTGCGTGCTAGGATAACTATACACGACAATTTTCTCAGCTGTGTGTATCAGTTGTTCCACATACATTTTATTTTACATTAAGACACTTTTGTTCCAGATTTGCATGGCCCAGATTCGCAAACAGAACAAAAGGATGCGGCACATACAAATAATGCCTACTAATAATTATATACTCTGTAGATCTCAGGCAGACCAATTCTTGTCCCAAATTGGATCATCAACCAACCCATAAAAGATATGTATGCCACTAGAAAACAAGCACGCTTCAAGAAGACCATACTTACAGCCCGAGCTACCATCCTGGCTGCACAGGTCTGAGTCAACCACGAGTTCACGAGCTGCAGGATTCTTATAAAGCTTATGGAAATCACATAAGTCAAAAAACCAGAAATGACTCCAGCTACTGTTTCCCATCTCCAATAATTAGTTTTTCCCTTCGTGTGGATAAAAAGCGAGTGTAAGAACTCTGTTAACCTGTCCATATCAAAGCCACAAATAATTAGACCAGTGAGAAAGTCACAAATTGAAATGCAAATGCATAACTTTATGCATTTGATTCATTGAAGATGAAAACCTTCCAATTCAATAACAAAAGGACTTGCAACTACATGGAGAATGACGTATTGCCTTCAGCTTATTCATGTAGCTTGAGAGACAATAATGGCAACAGTTCAAGAAAAGCGCCTCTGCATGGAAAAATGACCTCCTATGTTAAGATATGCAAGTACAACCAACTCATACCATCTACACCACTACTGTGCAAATATCCAAGAAGTAAGATTAGCAGCACAAGAATCCCTTATCTGCTATCTTTTCAGAGCATTTCAACCAACCATCTCCATTCAAACATAAACTTTGAATCTCTGCAGTGCCTAATTTCCTGTGAATTTATGGCACTATAATTCCATGTTTCATCTACTCTCATCTCCTAGTTCATCATCTCATTCCACTTGAAAAAAAAAAGCACATCAAGAAACCATTCAATCAAAAAGCCCCCTCACATGAAAGCGCAGCTCTTTTGGGCTGGAAGCATAAACAAACAAGGCCCTCTCTTGGGCCCTAGAAATTCACAATTAAATGTGAGAGCAGTGTAATTTGAACACATGATCTCTGGGTCATAAAAGCTCTAAAGTCAAGTCAACAAACTATTCAACCCAAGAGTTTAAGCTAGGTGATGCCTCACAATGGATCACTTATTAAACTCTAACAAAGTGCACCCTCTTGGTAATGAAAAGGAAAACCAAAAAGGGCAATGGGATTTGTTCTTAGTTTCAAGAAGGGTAATGCTGGGGATGGTAAAAGTTATGCTAATTTTTTTTTCCACTAAATGACATAAATCAGAACACATCATGCTAAGTGGTGGAACCCACAAGCAAGACAAAAACTGATTGGACCACATCACTTCTGGTATAGGACTCTCATTAAAGTCTTAGTACCCCTAGCATTACTCACTTCATAAAATATAGTGCTCAAACACACCTTTGCCGTTGCAGCAGCAAGATCATTTTTTTATTTTTTACCACACTTCTATGGATTGGCAGAGCATCATTTTCACTTATCAGATTAGCAGAGACACTAGACCTTTTAAGATCAGCAGAAATATTGTCACCATAGAGGAAAAGAGAGAAAATGTTCTGTCAAATTTATATCCTAAAGTCAGTGAAACGTGACTAATCTGTGGGTGATTGTTGCTTGCAGTTTGATTATTTATTGGGCACTTCAATTGAGTAGGAGTGGAAATGAAGTGAGCTAGGCCAGAGAAAAAAAGGTAATAGAGGAAGAGAGGGTAGAAAGGGTAGAAAGGAGAGAAAACACATGAGATTAAAGAGAAGAGAGAAAAACTTGGGAGGATAACGCTAAAGCAATTTTTCAATGATCAATAAGAGCCCATATCTTCCAAATCTTGTATAGAGATACTAACCCTAATAACTGAAGCAGAAAGAAATAACTAATTAGTCAATAATTCAAAATAATCCCCAAAGCTAATTCCTAAATCTCTTCCTTAAATACTGCTTTTGGAATTCTGTAGAAGTAGTGAGCTCCGCAGCATCCACATTTTAGCAAACAAATGAATATGAACCTTACTGAAAAGCATTAATCAAACCCACCTAATACATGTTCCAACAAGCATGAAATTATCATGAAAAAACTGGTAAGAAATAACTGTATTGCAAAACATCATGTAGCAAAATCAAGACATATTCATAATTATGGAACAAGTGTAGGCATCTAAGTATTAGTGAATAACACAAAAACTCTTGCACCCTTAATCTTCTCTATTCATTTTTTTTATTTATTTTTCCTTGTCTGTTAAGCAGCAATAGCTACTAAATCAATGCTCCAGAATATCCTGCATGAACAAAGGAATACCCAAAAAAAAAAAAAAAAAGATAATTCAGAGTTGAGAAGAAAATCCTCCACTCACAGGAAGAAATACTGTCTTATGATCTCAATTGACGATGGACCTTTTGCTTGACAACTGAAAAAGCCATCAGGGTATAAGCTCACTTTGGAAATTCCAGAAATATACCAGCAATTATAAGTTTCATTAACCTGACAGAATATAAATAAGAACACAATATTATGAGGATTCTAGGCAAAGCATAGGACTTCAAAAAAATTAAATACATGCATCTTTATGTATAAATTAAATTTGAGATTAAGGCAGTGTTATTGTTATTGTCTTTATGCCTGTGTTTGCATGTCTGTGTCGAGTGTCCATGTGCACACATGTTTGTGAAATTTTAATATTTTACCCAGTTCGTAAGCTATGCTTCAAATGTTAAGTGATGACAGAATTTGGAAGCAGTTCAATGAGAACAAGTCTAAAGCAAGAGAAAATTAGAACCTTTGCAATAACTACCTTAAATTTATCCTTGGTTGACCAAGCAACTCCAAAGCTAGGCCTGCAAGTTAAAGGAAGGGCCGCAGTTGGAGCCTCTGATAATGCCATCTGCATCTGACTCTGAGAATAATCTTCATATTCCACCTGCAATTTTAAACAAGAAACTAGGTATGAAGAAAAGACATGGCTAATCCTGAAAACCTGAACCAAGTCCCAGTTAAACTGGAGTTGAACCACAAAATAATAAAGAAGCCTTCTATAAACAGGTGCTGTTCTGCTTTCCCTTTACATCATTAGCCTTAAAATAAAAAGCCTTTCAAAGGGCCATTGCCATCATTTTCTAACTTCATTTTCTATATTGTTCTAATAGGTTATCTATATTTTCCTATCAACCTCTTACCGTGTTTTTTCCCATTGTCTCACTATCTATGCACCATTAAATTCCAATTGATTCATTAATCTTAGCCTTCTCATCCATCTTCTGCACATATATATTTTACTTTTGATTTTCTAGACACATTTCTGCTATTGATTCTTAGTTCTTCAGATCTAGTCTCACAAAGGCTTTTATCCCTGTGGTTCTCTTTCATCTTTTTCTTCAATAGCTCCCCTCTAAGTGTGTTCAAAGTTCTCTCAAAACATATCATTTAGTCCATTTGATCTCAAATTGTCTTCACTATAAGATAATGAAGGATCATATTGAATCTTTAACTGCACTAAACAAAGATATTGCTCAGACAAAATCTACTTGCACAGTGAAAACAAGATAGAATTACCTCAAATACTGAAACCCAATAGTAATCATAACGACATCGAAATTTACTGCTATCAAAAGGATAAAAGGCATTCTTGGCCTTATAGTTCAATGATCTGGGTTCACAAACTTTAGAAGATCGGAGATCCACACCTGAAAAAGATGGGGAAAAAAAACAAGAATTAAGTTCGAAATCTCAAATTAAACTAATTCACTCAGAAGAGTTACATGAAACCAGAGATGAATGCAATAAAGTAAACAGATTAATCTACCCATAATCCAAAAACATTTAGTTACTAAAAATCCTTATAAGAACTACAAATGCACAAACTTTTCAGCAGCAAAAACACCCACTAGTAAATAACACCGCACCACAGCAACTTGAAGTGCACAACTCCAACAAACCAAGGATTGGACAATTTGTACTCCAAAGTCAAGGGATGGTATCTTTTCCTATAAAGTTCTCCACCAACAAGCCATATTTGAAAAAAAACAAAAAAAAGCCAAAATACTATATATAATATAAAATTTAAGTTCCATTTTCTTTCCATTTCCACGATCATCTATTTCAAGAAAAGAAAATTCCTTCAATAATTCAAGATAAACACGAATGCGTCAGTTAAGAGAGAGAGAGAGAGAGAGAGAGAGAGAGAGAGAGAGAGGCTTACTGCTGGAAACAATCCGGCAGCGGGAGGGGACAGAAGCAGGAGAAGAAATGAGAAAGCGGGAAGCGGCGCTAAAGGCAACAGCTAAGAAGCCGACAAATAATGACAGGAACAAGAAGGCCAAAATTGGGAACAAAAGCGCTAAGCTCAATCGCAACACCCCGTGCATAAATCCCGTTTTCCTACTATTATTACTCTCATTCCCTGCTCCTTCGTCTTCTTTTTCTTCATCTTCCTCGAGGATTTCCGTTTCTATTTCAACTTCTCGTCCTTCTTCTTCTTCTTCTTCTTCTCCTCGAGCGTCCATAGCTGCCTATCACTAGTACTACTACTACTACTACTACAACGAGCACTACTGGTTGTTCGTTGATGCTACTTCTCGTTAGATCGCAAGTTGCTGTTCTGGAAAAGAACAAGATCCGACCACCGGAACCATTTGTCCAGTGATCGGACAGAAAGTCGGGCTGTGGGGGAGGAACTCCTGGGGTTTCCTTTGTTTTTTTTTTTTTTCTTTTCTTTTCTTTTGTGATGAAAATTAAATTATATCTTTTAAATTGTACGGTAATATCAAGTCACCCCATACCATACCACACATCTATAGGCCTTGACCCATGGACTGAACGGGTTGAATTATGTCCGAAAAAATATATAATAATAACAATTTTAAATTTTTATAAATTTTTAGGGTCAAATTCTAACTTCTTCTTTTTTAAAAAAAAAATTCATTTGGATCTTATATTTTTTATATTCATTTTATATTATTTTTTGAAAAAATTAATAAATTATTAATAAATTATTAATAATTTATGTTTTGTTGATGTACAATTTTTAATGATTTTAATTATTTATATTTAAAAAATTGGTTTGAATAAAATTTAAATTGTATAACATTTAAATAAAAAAGTATAAAAATTTAGACCTTAATTTTAAAAATTTATAAAATTTCAAAATTATTTTTTTACATCCCTTTCTTTTAATGAACAGTATATTTATGATTTTTTTTTTTCTTTTCTTTGACGAACCAGCAGGCATCAGTCCATGGAGCCGAGATTGTGCGCTTTGATTTGCAGTAAAGTGTGAAAGAAAATTGTAAAAAAAAAAAAGAAGAAAAGTTATGAGAAAGAAAAAATTAATTTTTTATTAATTGTTTAGATAAATTGAAAATAGACTGGAAAGAAAGTTTAATAGAAAGTATAATTCTTTTTTTGCATGTATGTAATAAGAGAGTTAGAATGTAAAATAAAATAATAATAATAATAATAATTTGAAAATAACACTTATGCCCATTAAAAATATTTATTTAAAAAAAAAAAAACTAGTCATTCAATGTTTGATTTGGTAACCCAAAAGATTGAAGAGGAGACACGACCGCCAATTGATGGATCCTCTCATTCTCCGTTGTAAAATACCCACCGGAATTTACTCATGTTCGCCTGCACAGCAAAAGCCCCCCAGATTCTCCCCCAAACTGGTAATTTTTTTTTTTTTTGAGCAAACGTGTCACGCCGCTTTAATAAAAATAAAACTAATGTTTCTATTAAATATACAAAAATAATTTTTTTTAAAAAAATAGACATAAAACTAATATTTTATTAAATTTTAATTCATTAAAATACTTTATTTTTTAAAAACTTACAAATATTTATAAATAAAAGTAATTAATTAATTAAAAAATACTATAAAATAAGCCAATATATTATAAAATAATAATTATAATATAATTTATATAATAATAAAAAATAATTCATATGACGTGTTCTATATATATATAAGTGTTGAGATAATTTAACCAAAAAAATAAATAAATAAATTCTTATTTCTTATCCTTTTTCTCATCAAATTGGTGAGATTTTGATCACCAATTTATGTGAAATTATTTGTTGAGTTTTTCGATAATCTCCTTTTTCCCGGTATATCCAAACATTAAAAAAAAAAAAATTCCCCTCTTACCAGTTAGTAAATGAGTTTTGAAGAGTGAAATTGACTAAATTTAGTATATTTATACACGAAATCTTAATTGATGAAAATTAAAATCGGCTCCGTCAGGCTTATTAGTAGTAAAACGAGTTTTAATGAGTCATGATATAATTATAGGTAGATTAAAAAAATAAACTAAAATAAGCATTTTTTTTTCTTTTTTTTGTTGATTTTACCACATAATTATTAAATAACATCATGACTAATTTGTAACGGGTGCATGTTATCTAAATTTCGCATTGTCAAAGAAAAGAGAGATTTTAGGTTATATAAACGTGGGTACTGTACACCCTAATAAGTTATCTTTTGAGAAGAAGGTAATGACCCGTGATAAGTCATATCATAGCTTAACCTTATTCGTCGTGGGACTTTCGACTTGGTGCAGAATGCTAAGAACCCAATTCGATGCGTGTCTAAAAATATCGATGAGATCGTCGATAAAATGGGTGCACATCACCAAATCCTATATTATCAAAAAAAAAAAAAGGGAGAGCGTGAATACTGCACACCTTAACGAATTACCTTTTGAGAGAAGATAATAATCTGTGATATAACGCTCCAAATGACCTTCAAGCCTAATTATAACATCCGTTTCTTGATCATCTTTTGTCGATGACTTGCTTTGGAACCATTAAAACCAAGAACCATATAGGATATGATTATCCTCAACCCTAAAAAAAAAAAATTCTCAATGCTTTTAGCTTTTAGTTTTAGGCCGCAATATCCTTAAAAAGTATCATATTAACTTGTCACACTAATTAATATTGATTAGAATTTATGTCATTACAAAAATATTAATGTGGTGATTTTCAAAAAATCAAAAACTTTTTGTAAAAAATTTAAAAATATACAAAACCCCCTTAAAAAAAAAGAATTCAAAAGGCTTTTAAAAAATCTAAAAATATTTTAAAATTTTGAAATGCTGAATTCAAAAAAAGAAATCAGAATTTTTTTAGCATTTTAATTTTTAAATTAAAAATTCCAAATATATTAATTTTGAATTCTTTAATATATTAAAAAAAATTCTTGTTGTTTAATAAAATTTTAATTTGACTCACTTAAAATAAATAAATAAATAAATCAAGTTAATTGAATAGATTACTAATTTCTTGCAAAACAAGTTAATCTCCAATTAGATTATCACAGTTTCACTCGACTTTTTCATGATCTTTTCCCTGATGCAGTACGAGCGCACTTGCAAGCGTATGATAATCAACTCATTGAAGGACCTTAAAACACAAAACTTGTGAGTCTAGGAGGCGCTTGATACAATTTAGAGATGGAAACTTCAAAAAAAAAAGGAACAAACAGCAATGTTAATCGTGCACGGCTAGAACATTTTGCCAAGTCATCTTGATGCCTTTAGCCTTGGATTCTTACGCAAGAACCCCAACTTGACATGCCCTTTAGTGGACACCTTAACTCGCCGGTGGGGGCGAAACGTATGCCAGGAGCGCCGTTTATGTTCATGATGGACATTCCTTTTCCAGCGGGGACTACTTTTGGATCCCTTTGATTTCTTTGAATGCTTAATATGCCTCATTAACCCTTGCACGAGCGTGTGAAAATGTCCAACCTGATTCTTGCCAACCACTTGTTTTCTCGATTTCTGAGTTGCTTGCTTCTCATAAATCCCCTTCTTTTCATTGTGAAGTTTCTTGTGCAAGTTCTTCCAAGTTGAATTAGTGGGCATCCTCTCGTGATGGTGGTGATGGTGATGATGGTGATGGTGGTGGAAGACAAGTCCCAGCTTATTCTTGAACTTCCTCAGTCGTCCAATTGGTTTCTCAAGGCTTGATCTAGACTTGTAGGTTTTGGTTGGAGGCCTGACTATATGCCTATGCTGAGGACTGACGTCCTCGTAGTGACTTGCCATTGTATGCGAAGAGTCATTGCTTCTTTCACTCTCATCCGTGCTGCTTTCTGGTGCCACATGTGCAAGCGTCTTTGACATGCCACTTGAAAAAGACTTGTAATTGTAGCTGGTGCTGCTGCTGGTGCTTTTGGTTTGCTGATGACTTGACCAGCTGTTAGAATAAAGAGCCCCAGAACTTGACCTTGTTCCTTCCTCTGACTCTTGCTGATGTGGTAATATTTTATGGTGCTGTGGCTGTGCATACAAAGGCCCCTTGGTGGTCATATGCTTGCCAGAATCTCTAGGCTTCAAAGTTCGAGGCTTATAGTCAAGCAACGTTGGGCTTATAGTTTGATGAGAGGGAAGGTACTTGTGACTTGAAGATGTGGACCTGACTGACCTTGGCATGCGTGATGTGGATTTTACCAACTTCCCCTTTTTCACTTGGTGAGCCCCTGGATCATTGACCAGACTAGTTCTACTACTCTTACCCAGAATCTTAATCTTTTCCGAGTGCAATGAGTACTTGTCATCTTCCACAGCATCCTGACTCAGAGGGACACGTAAACCATGAACATACTGACTTGATGCTTGACTAAGCGACTCAGTTGTCCCCAGAATAGCCTTATACTTCACATTCTGACCCAGGCTTTGGCTAAGTAATTTGTGTGTTGACTCGGTAGGCTTGCTGTTGCCAACCATTTGACTCACTAGCTTACTTGAAGAGTCGGTAAATTTTGGAAGCCGATTGAAAATCTGCCTAGTGTTCTGAATTCTTTGACTAGTGTTGCCACCATCACCCACTGCTCTACTTATAATTGACCTTCCTACTTTTGACTGCATAGTACTAGCTGAACAGAAATTATCATCACAAGCTGCACCAGTAACTTCCACTGGTTCTAAATCATGAAATAAAAGCTGCAAAGTCAGGATACCAGTTTCAATTCGTTTGATTGCATTAGCTACTTCCCCCGAAAAACCACCTTCTGTCCCCTCTCTATTCTTATCCATCTGACCTGTTGCACTTTCACCTTGAGACTTACAAATTCCACTACCCTGAGGACCTGAGTGACAAGCAACTGCGTTTGCGATGCCTGGTTTAGTTTGAATCTCACATTTTCTTTCATTTATTGTCTTTTCCTTACCTGTCAGTGGTCTCACAGACTTCTCTTTTCCATTGAGCAATCCTTTTACGTTTCTGTTAACAGGGACTTTTTGACAAACTCTGCAACCTTTCTTTGTGTTATCGGGTTTCTGTTGGGGGATGCTGAGTAAGGATGTCTCTGAAAATGAGTTTTGAACATTTCGCTTTGAAAGGAATTGGTCATCTTTCAGTAAATTGTTTGCAATGAAATCTGAATCTAGCTTGAAACCGTGAAAAGCACAGGGAGAAGCTTGAATTTCATAGGATGCAACAGAAGGCTCCAAATGTGACACCATCTTGGGCTGCATCAGTTGGAAAGGGCAGGACAAGTCAGAGACATCTGACTGTGCTGCAGCCATAATCTGTGACTCAAATGAATTAGAAACAATATCAGGCATCAATTATGGAATAAAAAACTCACCTAAGCTGTTTGTTCGTCATTTTGGGGTTATAAAGTTTCAGCAATCATATAGACCAATTATTCTAACATAAAGCTTCCTTCCAAATTTTTCTGCCTGAGTTTCTTTATTCATTATGTGGCCTTGAACTCATAAATGATAATCAATCTTCTCTGCTAAATGAATGCAAAAGATCATACTATACACCTTTGAAACAGCCTGAAAAAGACCCTCTGTGGCATTATCTAACAGATTCTTCAACAGGAGCCATGTTCTCTCATCCATCTATTCACCAAAAGAGTTTTGTAAGAAAGGAGAAGAGAACAATAACGGTATTATCTCTTACTTTAGATATCTTTACCAGACAGAAAAAGCCAAGCCTTTACAAATACAAGATTCAATCAGACAAAAAAAAAAAAGAAAAAGAAATATTTCCCAAGTTTGAGCAAAATAGTAGCACTTTAGTTTTAAGCAAGATGTGTGGATTGATGGGGGAAAAATACATCAACAAAAGCTACACAAAAATGAGTTGGGTGAAGAGGCTGAGGAAAAATCCTTTCTTGTGGCATTTATTTTAAATTTGATCAGTCAAAATCACCAATAAAATACAATACCAGCTAATTCTGTCCAATGAACTTTGAATTTTAATTCAAATTCTTGTTGATCTGGTTTGTAGCTATTACAAACAGAAATCATGCGACTGTCTACCCAATACTCTATGTAATCTAAGCTTCTGTCTCTCCCTCGCTGGGGGGAGCAATGATGGCTGCAACCAACTTCCACAAGGATAATGATCTATTGCACTGGCATGGGTGGGAAAAACTTGGCAAGCAGCAGTGATAGCGGAGTAAGTGCTGGAATGGGTGGGAACACCTTGGTAAGCGAAAGTGAAAGCAGAGTAGGAGCAGATAGTGTTAGCAGCAAAGGAGTAGTAGCTGTAGCTTAGGGGTAGCTTTTAGTGATTTCAGTTGCCAATGAGTGTGTAGTTCACGAGTGGCAATTACTCTATGGGCAAATTAGTTAAGAGAACAAGTGGCAGTTTTGATCTGTCAACTCACTCTTTTGTTTCTTTCTTTCAGCTGGTTGTTTTACAAGCAACCTTGTCTTCTACATCATATACAACACTTAAGTTCTGTGGTGCGAGGAATAAAGGTCTGCTCTCTCTTTGTATCTCTCTCCCTTGGCTCCAAAACTCCTCTTTCCAATCTTAATCCTCTGTTTACAGAATTATCTAGTATCAACTGGCATTAGACCACCAATCTTGATTCTTATTCTTTCCTGTTAATCTAGTTTTCTTTTTTTTTTTTTTTTCAGTCAACTGTTAATCCAGTTTTCCAGCTTGACCTGTTGCCGACCGCCAGGTTTCATGCATGCTTATTTCTACATTAGAGCATAAATAAAGTAAGCAAAACCAAGAGAATGTTGGAGTGCACGTCCCAGAAGCGGAAAGTCTTGAATATCTATCGTATTTCTTCTGAAAAAAACATGAGGACCAACATATATGTTCAAGTGAGATTCACTTGTTTGATTACTTCTTTGTGTTTGCGTGTACGGGGTTGAGGAGGGATGTGCGCATACAATGCACAAGTGAAAGCATGGCATGGCATGGCATGGCATGGCATTATAGAGGAGAATAGAAAATAAGGATTCATGTCCAGAACAATCAGAAAACTTCAAGGTCGCCAATGTCATAAAGTTACTGAATTGCCATTCATAATGATCATAACACTACCCCAATGGCCCAGCACATGAGTAAGTCACTCACTCAATCACTCAATTATCAAGAAATGGAAGAGACTCGTACAATTATATATGGTCCCAGTAAGGAAACTTACAGTGTCGTCTGAATTGTGTTTGCTCTGAAGGAGATGCCCATACAGTTCTCTTAGGGAATGCATATCAGAATATACATCTTTAACTTCCATATCCATCTCTCTCTTCACAGAAATTTGCACTAATGCATTCAAATGAAAAAAAAAAAAACAAGAGAGAAAGAAAGAGAAGAGGGCTGGGGCTATAATGGCTCACCGCATTTGCAGAGAAGAAGATTCTTGGTAGAGAAATTCTAGAGAGAGAGAGAGTTGAAAAACGTTGATCGGAATTTTAACGAACAAATGTAGCGGTTGGTGGGTTTGAGAGACAGTTTATTTTTTACTAATTCACCGGGAAAATTGCACCGCTCCGGCGAGGCGATGATTGTAGGGAGATGACGGCGGAGGAGAGAGACGGAGCGAGGGAGTCGGAGTGATAATGTAACCGGTCCGGAGGATGTCGGGTGATGTTGGCGGGGGGGTTTTGCAGTTAATTCAGGGGCAAAGTAGTAATTTAACACTTACTCGAACGGCGCACCGTTGATGAACCGGTGCCCCGCTTTATCGGAATATGAAGATATTATAAAAACATAATAAATGTTTATCAAGAATCAACCTTA
This sequence comes from Ceriops tagal, assembly GCA_021533255.1. Lineage (NCBI taxonomy): Eukaryota > Viridiplantae > Streptophyta > Magnoliopsida > Malpighiales > Rhizophoraceae > Ceriops > Ceriops tagal. Next base: position 6,961,961 of record CM038609.1, on the reverse strand, counting down.
TTTTAATTTTATGGTAGGTTTTGATTAATAAAAAATATTTTTTATTATTTTTTAAAAATTTTAATTTTTTTCATTAAAATTATTAGATGTATAGCTAAGACAAAAAAATATGCAATTAAAAATATATAAAATTAAAAATTATTAGATATTTTTATAGTCTATTATACATTTTATGTTATTTATTGTATAATTTATTATTTTAATTATATATTTATTAATTTTTTTAAACTTAATATTTTAAAAAAATCAAAGTAATATTTTTTTATTAACTAAGGCTCACAATAAAAATACAATAAGGCTAAATTTTTAAGATAAATAATACACTTATAAATAAAAAGATCATTATAAAATTTTAAAAAAGAAAAAAAATAAATATTTTCTAATTTTCTAAAATGCTCACTTTAAGCAACAACACACAAAATTAAAACACTTCACCTATAAAAGCTTTTAAATTTGCTATTGAGAAACTAAAAAGTGAAACATGAACAACTTTGAAGGGAATTTCCCATAAGTAGCAAATACAGAGAATTGAAATGAAGTATAATCTCATAGAACTGATAGATAGTTGAAACCATAATAGATCCACCAAGATCAGTTAATGCTGCTAGTGACTTGCAAACTTCAGCAAGATCTGCAACATGATCAATTGCTTACGAAGAAATGTATCAGTTTATACCCAAGTTGAATGCCAATTCCAAGAAATACGAGTGAAAATAAAACAAGGACAATATACAGCAGAACTCAAGTTTGTGAAATATTAACATACACTTCATAGCATAAATAGCACTATTGCAGCAAAGCAAAAGCTATCACATTTTAGGCCAATTTACTGATCATTGAAATGCAAAATATGCAGCAATACAATTTAGACCAATGTATATGGTCACGAAGCCTCTACGCCAAAAACATATTTGAGCAGTGCAACACTACTTCTGTTGGCATCTATGTGATTATTATCAATCGAAGTTTTACATTGTTAAACTATGTCATAAATTTCACAAATATTTTGATGGTGATTGGATGAATAAAGCGATAAATTCACAACGTTAGAGCAATATCCTGTTTTTCTTTTCTATATTAAAAGCAACAGTAATCAATCTTCCACTCCAAAGAAACTTTTAGCATAAGAATTGCATAGATGCCCACACCAGTGGTTCTAAAGTTCGTATCTCCGGAGAAGGAGAACAAACAACTTATGGGTGTGCTTCTGTTTGTATAGTTCAAGATAAAAATGTGTGCGAGGAAAAAGAATAAACATCTCCCTAATTCATGCCATGACTTGTCACAAATGCAGTGGCTCTAACCAGAACAAACAATTATGCACCGTGTTAGAAAGTCCCATAAATATATTAACAACAAATAATACACCTCTAAACTTCAACTAATTGGAAGACCTAATAATCCTTCCATTTCTTCTTCTAGTTTTTGCGGGTGGGTGTGGTATGGGGAATGTTAAACTAATTGGAACACCATGCATTCATATCACCATCTTTTACTACCAAAGAGGTTCTTCTTCAATGATAATATTGCAACATACTTAGTAACCTTCCATCACAAGCATGATATATTATAGTTTCCCTCTGTAGACTTCTCCGAGATAACAGTTCAACATTTAGGAATAACATACTAGGAAAGTTGGCAAAAAGAAGCGTATTAATGCCCCCATTCAACATATATTTTATTCTACATCATATAAGAATGATGTTAAACAAAAGGCACAGTATAAGCTCTATGCCTGATATTAAATTCAAAAAGGCAACAGTATGAAAGTTGTTGAAAGTTAATAACTGGTAAGATGTCCTGCAAATAAGTCTATGTGTGTTTGAGAGTGCGAGAGAGAAGCCATCCAGTTGCAATTACAAATTCCAAGTCGCTTCCCCTTTCAACCCTAATGACTTATGCCACCTAGCCCCCGTGCCATGTCAGAAGCAACTTTTGTTAGTGGTAAATTCTTTTAAAATGAAAGCGATTCTATTAATTATGCAAATGTTAATTAAGAAAAATTCTTCAAAATTACAAATATATCCCAATCACAAAAGCATGCACACACATTCTCTACTAAGTGGATTCTCAATAATGTTTTACTCTTTGACTATAAAAAAAAAAAATAACTTTTGCCCAGTTGTGACCTAAATACCTACTTATATATTTAATAGCCTATGTGAATGTAAATTTGACAGAAAACATATTGGTGATTTTGGCATTATCTTTGCCATTTTATTGTTAAGTACCAATTATTTTGATAGATATCTCCCCAATTTTATGTGTTGATTTCCTTTTCTACGAGGCTTATAACAATTGCTACAATAAGCCTTACAGCTTTTGCCTAACTGTCTCGCATTTCCAATCGCCTTATCACGAGGAATGTGTCGTACGAAACATTCCCAAAGACACAAACTAAATAATAACTTTACCATAATAGTCTATGAATGCATGTGAAGTAATGCCCAAAGACACATAATCAAATAATATATATAAACTATCCAAGAATATAACTTTTAGTGAGTATTGAAATTTAATGACTTGAATTTTGTCCAGATAAGTCCAATAGACTCGTTGTATGAACCAATTATATTCCAACTTAGGATTATACACTCATATAAATATATATGTATTCTATTAAGGTAAAATTAAAGTGTTAAAACAATCTCTTTGTACTTTTTTTTTTAAGTTAGTGAATTTCCTCTTTTATACTTATAATTTTTTTCCTAATTTGGAATTTTTCATTTAAATTCTGTGTTTTTAATTTTTAGTTTTGTTACTATTCATGTTGTTTTTAGTTACAAACTAGTATCAAAGTAACACCAAATTTGATCTTGAAATGGCAACTATGAAATACAATATTTTGATATTAAATCACAAAACCAGATTTTTGTTATGACAAGTCAAGATGCGAGTTGTACTTATGCAACTAAATTTAAATGATGTACTATTAGAATTTGACAAGATGCCTTCGTCTTGGTTGCTAGAGGAGAAACAACATAGGGATTGAATGATCTTGTCTCAAATCCATCTGCATCTGTCTAATCAAATTCTGTAAGATATGTTGAAGGAGAAAATGACTATTGTATTATGGTTAAGATTAAAGTAGTTATGTATAACAAAAAGTCTAATTAGCAAGATGCATTTAAAGTAGCAACTATACTTTTATCATATAATAGAAGGTATCTCTATTAAAGACCACTTATCTATTTTTAAGGAAATGATATCTTATTTATAAAATATAAAGGTTAAATATGATAAAGAAGATTTAGTATTAATTCTTTTATGTTTGCTACCTTTTTCATATTCAACTTTTAGAGATACTATTTTATATAGTGGTGATACTCTCACTCTAAATAAGGTATATAATACTTTGTTTTCCAAGAAAAAAATTGAACAATTTGTAATTGCTTCTAAGGTTCAAGTAAAGAGCCTTATTATTTGAGGGAGTCACAACAGGAAAACTTTAGTAGTAATAAAAAAGATAAATCAAAGTAAAAAAAAAATAGAAATAAGACCTATAACTATTGCAACAAAAAGGTGCATATCAAAATAGAATGCTATAAGTTATAGAATAAGAATTAAAAAGTTACTACTAATCAAAAAGAAAAATAATAGGGAAGCTTTAGTACAGTTAATGTTGCAGAAGATGCTTTTAATGATGAGGAACTGTTAGCTATTTCTAATGACAAATCTAAGTCTTATGAATATTGGATTTTTTATTCTAGTTATATACTTCATATGTGTCTTAACTATGATTATTTTTTAGCATATGATTGAGAAGTGGATAGGAAAGCAAATAAAACATTTTCACACTAATAATGGCTTGGAGTTTTGTTTTGAGAAGTTTAATAACTTTTGTAAGATAGAAGGAATTTTAAGGCATTTAACAATTCTTAGTACTTTGCAACAAAATAACATCATAGAGCGAATGAACAAGACTTTGATTGAGAAAGTATGTTGTATGATTTCTTATTTTGGTTTACCCATATCTTTTTGAGCTGAGGCTATTGCTACAATATATTTTCATATGAATTTTTCTCCTTTCATTACTATTAACAAAAAGACTATGAAAAAAGTATGGTCTAATGCTCTTACAAATTATTTTAATTTAATGATATTTAGATGTCTTATATATGCTTACATTGATAATAGGAAGTTGAAATTTAGATCTAGAAAGTGTATCTTTCTTAATTATAAACTTGATGTTAAAGGATATAAATTATGGTGTCTAGAAATCAATAAAGTTATTACTAGTAGAAATATAATTTTTAATGAAACTGTTATGCTTACTAACTTACCCTTTAAAGATTTTTGTGATATAAGTTAACAAAAATCAAATATACAGGTGGAACTTAAGATTAGTCTAGGATCTATACTAGATTTTACACCTCAATTCAATTTAAAGATGCAAGGTGATGTTGGTTTCTCATTGTCATTAGTGCCTTCATAGTATTTTATTGCTATAGATAAACTTAAAAGGGAAATTAAACTCACACAAAGGTATCTTAAAGCTGACTTAGTTACTTATGCCTTAAATGTGGCTGAAGGTGTTAATTCTAATGAAGAACTAACTATATATTTAAAGGTAGTTAATTGTGAAGATTCTAATAAATAGATGATTAAAATGTATGAAGAGATGGAATCCCTTTATAAAAATGACATATGAGATCTAGTGAGATTACCCAAAGGTAAGAAAGTTGTTCGCTATAAATAGGTATTCAAAAGGAAAGAAGGTATACTAGGAGTTGAAGAAACTAGTTATAAAGCAAAACTAGTTATAAAATGTTATAGTCAAGTTCTAGGTGTAGACTTCATAAATGTTTTCTCTAATCATAAAGTATAGTTGAATCCAAACATTACTTGGTATTATGACCAAATATGATTTTAAGCTTAAGCAATTAGATGTAAAGAGAACATTTTTACTTGGAAAACTTGAAGAGGACATCTACATGTAGCAGCCAGAGGGTTTTGTTGTTTCAAAAATAGAGAACTATGTATATTTATTGAAAAAGTTTCTATATGGCTTAAAATAGTCATCTAGACAATAGTATAAGAGGTTTGACTCATTTATAACCATTTATGGTTTCAAAAAATGCAATTATGATAATTGTGTTTATTTTAAGAAATGTGATGATGAGTCATTTATGTATTTACTCTTATATGTTAATGATATATTGATAGTAACCAAGAATAAAAAAGAAATAAAGAACGTTAAACCTTAGCTTAGTAAAGGATTTAAGATAAAAGACTTAAGGACAACTAAAAAGATATTTTGCATAGAGATTTTGAGAGAAACAAAAGTAGGAAAACAATATCTAAGTTAGAAATGGTATGTTAAGAAAGTTCTTTATAGGTTCAATATGCAAAATGTCAAATATGTTAAAACTTTATTAGCTACGCATTTTAGATTTTCATTTATTTTATCTCTATTATTAAATGACAAGATTGATTATATATCATGAGTGTCATACTCGAATGTAGTGGGATCTATTATGTATGCTATGGTATGTATATATTCAAATCTATCATATGTTGTTAGTGTAATTAATAGATACATAGCAAATCCAAGTAAAAAACATTGGAAAACAGTTTAGTAAATTTTCAAATATTTGCATGACATTACTAATATTTGTTTGCAATTTGAAAGAACTAAAGATGGAATCATTGGGTATGTAGATTTTGATTTTGCTGAAAATCTTAATAAAAGAAGATCACTTACTAGGTATGTTTTTGCCATTGGTGATTGTCATATCAGTTGAAAAGCTACTTTGTAATTTATAATTGTATTGTCTACTCTAAGGCTGAATATATAGCTATTAAGGCTTTTAAGGAAGTTATTTGATTGAAGGGATTATTTGGTGAACTTAATGGAGACCTAAATACTACTGTCATTTATTATAATAGTCAGAGTGCTATTTTTCTCACTAAAGATCAAATATTTCATAAGAGAATAGAGTATATTGATATTTGATAACATTTTGTGCAAGATGTCATTGCTCATGGTGATATTGTTTTGAGTAAAGTTAGTACACATGATAACCTTATTAATATGTTAACCAACTCTCTTCCAATTGTTAAATTTAGACATTGTTTAGATTTAGTTGGTGTTTCTTGTTGAGTTGTGCTCTTTGGGACTTTTGTGGAAGAGATAGGGAGGTTTTTTTTTTATCAAATATTGAAATTTATTCCTTATATTAGAAATCGTGTTAAGGTAGAGATTGTTGAAATAGTCACCCAAATTTTATTTAGTCCAGTCTAAAAAGCTCACAGTATAGACCAATCATATTCGGGGTTAGGATTATATACCTATATAAATACATATGTATTTTGTTAGAATAAAATTAAGTTGCAAAAACAATCTCTTTGTACTTTTTTTTTTAGGTAGTAAATTTTCATCCCTTTGTTCATAGTTTTTCGTTAATTTAGGGTTTTCCACATAAATTTTATATGTCCTTAATTTTGTATTTTGTTGTTATTCATATTATTTCTAGTTATAATAAGAAAAATAAATTCAATTAATACAAAATAACTTGTATAATTCATAATGAGTAAACCAAAAATAGCAAACCAATTAGTTTTGCCACTCAAGAATTACCTTCACCTTCTAAGATGGAGTCTATCTTAAAGATAAAGAAACCAATATCAATTTGAAATATATGATGAGAATAACATGTTGACTGATGCGAAAAACCCCAAAAAGACGTGACTGAAGGATCCAACGCACACAAGGAATCAAAGAACAACCAGGAAAGTTAAACTAGAGTTTAATATCACAAACCCTAAACCCACCCTTTAAAGGAACACGAACTTAGAGTATTTAAGAAGGATATGGACGCCACACTCCAGAAAAGAAAAGAAATTGGGAGTGATAAGTCGATTGAAACGCCATAAGAAGAAATACCTCTTGATAAGTTCCTTAGTCCTTAAAAGAACCGAGAGAGAAAAACCCTTGCTTTCTATTTTACTCAAAATTGTCTGCCCTCCAGAGCTTACAAGGGGAGCCTATTTATAGGCTAAGATAGCAATCTTAAAGAGGCACAAATTCCTACTTAGGACAAATCCTTATTTTGGAAGAATTCCTAATTGTGGACAAATTTCAATATAAATAATAAACTCTTATTTAGGAAGAAATGCTATTACTTATTCTGACCTATTAAGTATTATAATTATATTAATTAGGGTTGGACTCCTTGTCAAACTTGAATTCACCTCATTTGAAGTTAGGTTGGCCTGAATGTCCTAAATCAGCCCATTTAGTGCTTCTTTAATCTTTTTGGCTCTAACTCGTGTTATTGGGCCTTCTGAAATGTGCAATTGACCTCTTGCAACCATTGAAACTTTCTACCCATCATCTCTATGGTTCTCATCATTGATTAACACATGATAGATAGAATTAGGGTATAGCAAAAGTATTCAATTATTGAAATCACAAGATCCAAATCTTACATAGATAGATAAAGATTATTAAATTAGCTAAAACAAAAATCAACACAAAAAATTCTAGTTCATAACAAGATAAAACTTAAGTGAATATTAACTTATTTAAGGGTAATTTTGTATTATTAATAAGTTATGAGGGAACTAATTAGGAAACACATCAAATTTCTTGAATAAATTTATTTATAGAAAATAAAAAGGCCTTTTGCTTATTTCCCTCTATTATTTACTATTCTAATTTGCTAATGAGAAAACAACAACTCCCTTTCAAACTATATTGGTAACTCTAAATGCATCTCCCTTTATTACTTAGTTAAACCAAATTTAACTTTGTAACCTTAATTCTAGTTTAATCATCAATATGCTAAAGCATTACATCTATAGTTAAATGGACTAATAATTTTTTATTCATTCAAAAAATAGTAGAAAGGATAAAAGAAAATGAGAGAGATCAACAAATAGCCTTTGAATCATTTAAAATAATTACAAGAAAAAGGAAAAATAAATTCAAATTACTATATATAACATGCTTTAAGAAAATTTAGTGTATAGCAAAATGACCATGAGCAAGAGAGCCAAGTTTTATCACAATGATATTCAACAAGAGGGAAAGAGTTGTTTTGAAAAGAAAAAAAAAAAAACAAAATGCTAGGCTAATTAAGCAAAGTCATATGTATGAGTTATAAAATGATACACAATAATGAATTTTACATGCATATGTTATATATGTAAATTAATGATTATGTATAAGTTTAGTCCATGTTAATGACCATGCCTAAGCATATTAGTTCCTTTAACAAACTTCATAAAGCAAAAAACTATAATTTATCGAATGTCTGACCCTCTTAGAAATGATTAGCATAACCCCCCACCAAGATTCATTATATAGAATGTCAAAGAAAAAAGGATAAATAAGGATCAACTACAAATTAAATGAAATTAAACTCTTAAACTGACTACCAAATTTAATCTACATGCCTGACATAAAAAGATGGCAGTAAGCCTTTTTCTTAACAAAAACCTTTTTAACCCACCATTAAGGTATTGCAATTATTTGGTTATAATTTTGCTTTTCAACCTAATTTTGATTATGATTCTGTCTTAAACCAAAATTATATGAAAACTAGACCAATTTGCTTGATTATGATTAGAACCATAATTAAAAAGGATTTGATCTAGTATAAATGTGAAATTTTTAAGGACTAGCTTACCATAATAATCAAATTAAACTAAACTAAACTAACATGCAAATTATATGTTTAAAGTATTAATTCATGGTAATTTTAAAAAAAGAAAAAAGAAAAACATGAGTTAATAGTTTGAAATCAATAGTTCATAAAGAATGTGAGACTCATTATTAGATGAAATAAAGGATTCCTCAAATTAAGGAAAAAAGAAAAAACTTAAGATTATGCAACAATCTCTTAATTGTTGATGAAATTTGTTTTAGTATGACATCATAATCAATTGAAATTCAAGTATGTCACAATGATTTTTCCTTTTTTAAACAATAAAAAAAATGTTACGTTAAATATGTTAATCATCATAATAATTTACTTAAAATAACAATTTAACCATAACATATTGTTTGTTAAGGCAATAATGATGTTTTGTCCAACTTCAAAATTAAAAGTACAAATGCAAAAAGCAAAGTTAGAGACTACATAAATAATTAAATCAATCAGTCAAAGATAAAAAGAAGAAGTTCATCTGTTTAAAGTAAAAAAATTTTATACACTTTAACTCCTTTAAATTTTAAGAACATAAGTAAACAATATAATTAAGATTTTTAAATCTTTATAACAATATTAATGAAATTTTTTAAATGTTCAAATATTTTTAGAAAACATTGAACAAAATCCAAATTGATTGCTATGAAATTTTATGATATTTGGCATTTAAAGACAATTACACATACCTTTTAAATAATAACAATGATTATTGTTTTTCTCTATTATTACTAATTGCTAGTTAAAATTGAATAACTAATTATGATAATTTAATTTCTTTGAGTAAATCAATAAACAAAAGGAGGCTTGTCCATGCATATTTTTGTTTTTTTTTTTATAAAAATTTGAAATAATATATTGATAAAATTAATAATTTAATAGAATAAAAAATGGGAAAGGTGAATTGACATTTACTTTTATTTTTCTTTTTAATTTATTATTATTATTATTATATTATTTATGGTTATATAATTGAATTTTTAGTTTTCACTTTTTTCAATAATTGAATATCCATCACTCATCTTAGTGCTTTGTTTAGCACAAAAAAAGATAACCTAAAATTAAAATAATAAATATATTTTAATTTTTAAATAACAATAACTAAATGAGAGACACATTAGATATTTTCAAAAAACAAAAAAGCAAAAACTTAGTCTTAAACATTTCAAATTATTTTAATTGAGCTTTAAATGTTAAGACTATTTCTATTTAATTCTAAAGATTATGAATCTAAGTTAATTAAGTCCAATCTTTGGTGGTAAAAGGTTTAAATATTATTTTCATGCATAAATAAATAAAAATTAAGAATAAATATAAAATACATATTTATAAAATGAATTTATGTATTTCACCAATCTTTTACATTATTTAAACCTCAAATCTCGATTATAATACCTAATTTTTCAAAATTTTCATTTTCATATAAACCTTAAGCCCTTACCTATAAGAATTTTATACTTAAAGCATTAAGAATTTCTTCCTTTTTACTAAAAAAAAAGAGAGAAAAAAAATCTAAATGATTGTTACATCATAAGAAGAAAGACTAGAAAATTTACGGAGATAATATACTAATGTGGCAAAGAAGTAGTCATGTATATTGCATGGACCAATCTAAACTTAAGGAAAAGATTTATATCTTATGGGCATTTTATGGTAAGAGTTGAAGAGATTTTGTTATTTTTTTTAATTTAATTAAATGAAAAGCTTATATTGATATATATATATTTCCTTTAATTTGCATAATAAGATGAAAGATGCATCATATTCCAATAGATGAACCATATAACGTGTGATAGATCATCATTAATTATCTTTAGATTATTAAAAAGAGTGAGCATTATAGAAAGAAAGAAGGCACAATATAAAAGAGAAATGATACTTCTTTAAATTGTAGTTGTTATTTTTATCATTGATTTCAGGTATTATTAAGTTGGGTTACAAAGTGATGAGGTGTTAGAACTTATTGATGGGGACTTTAGTAATGTAGGATGGTTAGTTATAATGGAATAGTACTAATGTCACATCATTTTGTTGTTTAGTATTGTAGTAATACAATGCATGCTCTATATAGATTGGAAATGATTAGTGTTTGTACACTAAATATATTATTTTGACTTTTAATTACTATTAATTGAAATGAATATCTATTTGGTTATCTAAATGGTGAATTTGAATATTATATATAAATGAACATTTCATTGAAATTAAGGAATAAATAACATTTATGTTATTGATACTAAACATATAATATTGGTTTCTAATACAAAAATCAAATATTAAAGGTAATGTCTTTATTGTTCAATAACCAAAATAGTAAATATTCAATATGTGTTTGTTAATATAATCAACAATAGCCTTAATCTTAACTATAGGTCATTTATAAAATAATAATAACAACAATAATAATTAATAAATAAATAAATTGACTATTATCAAAAACAAAAGAAAAGCTAATAATTGTTATTACAAAAATACAAAAGTTAAAAACAACTAAGTTATTTTACATTTTCTTTCGAATTTGCTTTTGCTTTACCTCATTTGACTTTGGACAAATATGTAAGAGTAAAACAACTAAGTAAATTCCATTTAAAACTAGTAAATAAACAATATAATTATATCAACAAATTAGCTCATTAAAATCAAATCTCACTAATAATTGTTGATTGACTTAAGTTAATGTAAAGCTATTGAGAGCTATTGGTTTTTTCTTTACTAATATGACTTTCTTGTATTGGGATATCATAGTTAAAAATAACAAATTTTTTTGGACTTTGCAATAATAAAAATACAATTGTTCAATATCGGACTCTATAATAAAAGGAAAAAAAAACTTTATAAGTACTTATAAATTTATATATTAAGGAATGCAAATTATTTCAAAAAAGTACAATTATTGTCCTAATTGGATTAGGAGACACAAAAACAAGAATAAGGGCTACTATTGGATAGATGACACTCATTGTGTCTTTAACTACTTCAAGAATTGCTTTAACCTTTTTGTTATTCTTTGATTTTTTTTATTGATTTTTCTTTTTTTTTTTGTAGAAGATGATTGGTTAGTATTCCTTTTCTTTTCTTACACAAATTGATAAGTTAAATCATGTCTAAAAAACACATATTGACAAGATAAATAAATAACACTTGGTGATTTGGTAGTGGTGTAATAATTGTATTTGTAAAAGGTTTACCATCTATCCCTTAATTTAACTATTATGTCTTAATATTGATTCCTTGTGATTTAGCATTAATAACTATATTGTCATTTTTAATATAATTAATTGGTTAATCATTATGATTAGCACTTAATTAAATTCCATTATTTTTAAGGTAGGTTCTTGTATTATATCTTGTACTTTTTTTTTTTTAACTCTATAAGTCTACTTCATCCCTTTACTAGACATTATAGTTGCATCACTCCTTGTTTATTCCCAATCCTTTCTCATCCTTTTTATTTGTGACCTTTCACAATGCTTATGAAATAGAGGTGGCAATATAGGCCCTTTCCTTGTTATTAGTTAGAATTTTTCTCCATTTACTAGCTAAATTATGTACTGATAAGTCTTTACATATTTTTCTTTTTTGTACCAGTGTGAAATGTATCTTAGTAAATCTTACCTTTATTGTTTATTCTATGGGCAAGGAATCCCTAACAACATCCAAACCCTATATGTAAAGGTCATTTTATTTAGTTCGACAACATATCTACTTCTTTTATGCCTTATTTCATATCCTTGACTTTAATTCTATTTTACTTCATAAACATGAACCTTTTAAATATTTCTTCTTAGTTTCCTTTTAATACTATGTCCAATTTCACCATTACCATTGTTACCAAATCACTATTTCTTTTTAATTTTCTTATTATATAAATTCAAATGTTCTCAAGTATAACAACAATTATTTTAATTTTAAAAAACACAATTTTACTTTTAAAGACCTCATAAAAGTTATTTTTAACTCTATCAATTTTCAAGTTAAGGTTAAAAAAGGCTTACACCATTTATTCTTATTTGTTTTCAGCATATTATTATGAGCTTGAAGTTCCTTCTCCTTTAATTTTTTTATTTTTAAATTGAATTTCACTTTACTTATAGACTTGACATAATCCTAAAAAGTTATATGAAGTCTAAATCTCTCATATTTTTTTTCTTCAATTTACAAATATATATCTCTCACAACATCTGTATTCTATTTTAGAAAATTGGTTCCTTATAACATTCAATAGACCCTACAAAAGTAATAAAATATAATTGTTAATATATAAAGGTAATATATTAAAAAAAGCAAAAATAATATAATAGTTTTGAAATAACTTATGCTAATCAAACATTAATGTCCATTCTTTCCATCAGAGATGCCTAAGTCTTTTTTTAGTAGCTTAAGGAACCAAGGTTAAGTGTTAGTTAACTTAATCATAACTTTTACCCATGTAAAAAGAAACATTTAGTTATTTGCATTCTTTCTTACTATAATCATAATTTCACCCTTCACAACCCCTTTCATAAAACAATCATTTACTATTATAATTTACATATATTAGCTAAAAGCCTTTTTTTTCTTTTTTTTTTCCTAGTAGCAATTAAAAGGAAAAATAGATGTATTAAACTTTGGAATCCCTTTCCAAAGTTTAAGCCTCACATCCATAAACTCAACTATTCTATTAGAGTTACTTCTTTCAATCTTAACTTTATAGTTTTAAAGTTTAAAATACTCCTTTTGGGTATCTCCTATAAAATGTATAATAACTAAATTCCTTACTTTATAACCCTTACAATGACTCACTTCCAACTATAATTGATTTATAAGTATTTTTTTTATTTCGTCTAATGACATCTTAGTTATTAACCTTATGTCTTTGAAGAAATTTGTAACCAACCATGATGTAGAAACTTTATTATTCTTGAATGTTAGATTGTAATCATGTTTATTCACCAAATCTTTACCTTTACACAGTTAAGTTCTTACATTTAATCCTTATATTTTTAGTGTACTTAAACTTTATGCTTGGCTTCCAACATACTTGGCTCGTGCATCTTTCAATGCATCCATGTCTTCAAATTACATAGACAACTTTTACTCAAGTTTTTCTTGCCTTGGGATATAGATTAAAAATTTTTTTCTTTTTCCCACTGTACTATTATGTTTTTCATTATCACTTATTTCAAAACTAATATAATAACTAAAGTAGTTTATGTCATACACATCTTTATCATAATCCACTTTTATTTTTTTTTTGGTAAATGTTAGTTTCATTCATGTACTTACCTAATTCCTTCTCTGTTGTCATATCTTCTTTACAATTATCTTTTCTATTTATTTTTCCTTGGCTAAATTTTATCAAATAATCCCTTATTTCCTTTAATATCGAATCATTATTATCATATAGTTCTTTTACCCTTATTATACTTCTATTGTATTCTTATACCTCTATAACATCACTTTTAAAATCAAAATTTGTTTCATTATTATTACCTTTATTAACATCATCATTGACCTCTTTGTTGGTGGACTTGTTGGTCTTTTAGTTTGCCTTGCTATATGGTTTACTTCTACTTGTAACTTCCATAATAATTTCAATGTTATCCCAATCAATGCTTGATAAGGCTTTATCTTCAATTCCTTTCTAGACCTCTTTACCTTATTTAATAGTATTGGATGGCCACTACCTTGAATTAACCTATTACTAACACAATCATCTTTTAAATTACCATCACTTCTATGAATTGTTACTTCCTTCTTATTGTGAATGACATAAATCTCAACTTTCTTAACTTCAAAATAAGTTATCTAAAGTCAATCATACCTTTGTTAATGTTATTTAAAACTCTTAAACTATCTTCAATTTTCTCTTTCTTTGTAAGAATCTTATAATAAATTTCTATAAAACTAAGATATTTCAAATCTTTTATCACATTACTTTATGCATCTTAAAAATAAAATTTATTAACTTCAATAACAAATTTATCTATACTTCTCCCTTTATAATGAATGAGTGACTCTTTATGCAATACCCTACTAAGATAAATTATCATAAACCATTAATGTTACTTTTTTGGTAAAAGGTAACCAAAATATAAGAAAATACCTTTAAAAATACCATTAAGTTAAAAGAAATGCATAATTAGATAATACACTACATTTTAAAACAAAAAAACATCATTAAGATTTAGATTTATGGTATTTTAAAGGAAAATTACTTTTATAAATGAATATGGCCCAACAAATCTACTCTCTTTATTATAATTATTAAATTCCTACATCTTGTATTAAATAAATACACTTACACTTAACATATGTTTTTGTCTACATTTGAATTAAGAAAAAAAAAACATTTAATCTTCAAACCTTAAACCTTTTATTACAAAATAAATACAGTCAAATAAAATAATATAACCAATCATACCCATAATAAAACACAGCAATCATTAATGATAATCATTAAGATTTAGCAATTTTACACAATTAAAACATAAATCAACAAACATCAAATAAAAAACTATATTCTTGATTGATAAAAAATAAAAGAAAAGAACAAAGACCTTAACTAAGGATTCACTAATATTCAAATTATCAATAACAATCTAACGAAGAAAAAGCTTTAGGGTTGTATTAATTGTTTTTCACACATGATGAAGAAGGCGAGGATAGATTATAGTTTAAAATTTTAATAAATGTTAGGATAATTAAGGTTAAAAATTAATGACTATAAGTGTAGTATGTTATGTTTTGATTAAAATATATGTATAATGCATATTTTTTAAGAAAATGTATTTTTTAAATACTCTTTTTTATGTGTATTCCTAATTTGTATTCATCTTTTAATATGGTTAATGCACTCAAATAACATTTAAATTACTTTTTATCAAAAATTGGACTCAAGTGACACAAATTTATAACATTAAGAATTGGATTGAAATAACCCAAACAGTTAAGACTAAATTGAAAAAAACCCAAACGTTTAGGACTAGCTTTTTACTTATCCCTTCACCAATCGAAACCTAAAATGAAATTCCAAGTTTCCCTCTCAAAAATCAAAATCCCGTGGCGCTCCAAAAACCTTTAGGCCTTTGAGTTCCTTTCCAAAAAAGACATTCCCTAATTGTAGCAAGTTCGTTGTTCCGATTTCTACCCCTACATTGTTCTGGAGGAAGCTGGGATGGATCTGACGGAGGGAGCGATAGCGAGGATAACGAGCGGTGGAGCGACGGCTGCGGAGCTGAAGCCGACGCTGCAGGTGACGGAGTTGAAGCAGGTGCAGACGAAGCAGCCGCAGCAGAGCGACAGGTTTCGCCTGGTTCTTTCGGATGGGTCCCACCTGCAGCAGGCCATGCTCGGCACTCAGATCAACCACTTGGTCAAAGACGGCAACTTGCGCCCCGGATCCATTGTCCAGTTGATTCAGTACACCTGCACCACCGTCCAAGGCCGCATGTAAACATCCCCGAATCCCTCTTCTTTTCTTTTATTCTTGTTTTTCATATCCAGTTAGTTAAATTCAATTCTATGTCTATTCCTCTGTCTCTGTGTGTGCGTGTGTGTTTGTGTGAAATGCGGGGGCTGAGAGTGATGGACCTGTAGGCTTTTCTTCTTCTGATTTACTTAGACGGAATTAGATGACTGACCTGGTTATATATATATATATATATACACTAGCACAAATATTTCAGGTATCTTATTAAAATTATCTAACAACAAACAGAAATATACAAAGAAATTTTTCTAAGGTTTGATTTTGACTGGTAGTGGTGGCCTTCAGAAAGTGGTTAAAGTTAACAAATATATCAGTTTTCATGTTTCTGCGATCCTATTGTTAATTCAGTTCCTGATTCTATTTGAATGTCAAATATTGATGAACATTGTTATTGTCACCAGTGATTACCATTAGGCCATCATTATTTTCCTGTTCTTCTCCAGTTGTCATCAGTTCCTGGTCTTGTGGGATGCTACTGCCATGTGAGTCATCAGTTGGGCTAGTTGGCTTCCAGACTCTGCTTATTTTAGGGACACATGCCCGTAGGAGATGAACAATTGTTTTTTAATTTTTTTAATGGAAGCATTTGAATCAGCTGATGGAGGCAAAACAGGAAGATAGGAAAAGGCAAAAAAAAGAAAATTCTTCAAGACTGTTATTGCTCACTGAAAGTTGTCCTTTCATGGGATGTGTTTATCAAGTTATTTTGTCTTCACTTAAATAGTTATCCAACATATAGTGGGTAACATAACACATATAGTTATATTGTATTTAAACTGTTATGATTGCCCTTATGGTGTTGTCAAGAAAGGAAAGGAAGAGAGCTACATAACCTTGTTTTCTATGGTTGAATTGGATTGGTCAGGGATGCCCTGGCCCTTTTCCCTGCTGATTTTTTGTTCTTGAGGGGAGGGATTGGGGGTACTTGCACAACAAATGTTTCAGCAATTGTTACAACAATGTTGAGGATCTGTTTGCTGCTTTGAAATGTCTAAATGATGATATGTTTATCAGTTTAGTTGCAAATGTTGGATTATATATGGGATTTTCTTACACACTCTGTTCATCTGTCAAGTGATGATGTTGCATTTATGCTGTTGATATGTATTGACATTAGTATTGGAGACCTGAAAACCTGGCATATGTTAAGAAACTCTTCTTCTAGTGAGATATCTTTAAGTTTGCATCAATGAGATACATCTTTTTTCCTTAGTTCAGTACCTCGTTACTAATTGGAAGCACGTTTCTCTAGCACCATATAATCCATTGTCTCAATTCTTCACTTATTACAGCCCCCTATGCTTTGTCATCATCTACTGCTTGTCCTTTGAAGTTTCAACATGTGGTTCAGCACAAATTCTGTTGCCTCTCTATGTTGAAGTTATAAATTTTTTTTTTCAATTTAAATCCAACTTCAAGGCAGAGTATTCCCCTCCCCCCCTTCTCATTGTTAACTTAATGTTTTGGCATCATGCTTGTCTTAAATGTATATATGATGAAAATATTTTAGCTTATGTATTTATGGAATAGCCATCTTTTTTGAACAGCTGGTTAATGGGCCAAAAAGTTATGGATTTTACCATTTTGGTACCTTCTTATTGATGACATGTTGATCACTTGACACAGGATTATTATCATCCTTGAACTGGTTGTTAAAGTTGAAGAATGTGCTCTCATTGGGCATCCTGTGTCAGTGCAGAAATCAACGGGGCCTTCACCATCTTCTGCTGATCAACCAGGGAACTTTCTTGCAAATCCAAAGCTCTTTGCTAGTGGTTCATCTGGTGGCATGGTTGAAAACCCACATTTGACTTTCTCATCTGTACAAAACACTGGGATAAATCATTTGCATCCTGGTCCTCATTCCAATAATTATGACACAGTAAGATATGGTGGAATCAATGAACCTACTTTTCATGCTAAACCAGAAACAGGTGCTGGTTTTTCTGGGCCTGCAACATTAAATGCTTCATATAGCCACCAGAATGCAAGCTTCCCAAATCCTAGATCAGATGTTTCGCAGCCTCCACTAGGAACTTATTCCCATCGCCCTCAGTCCGCATATCAGCAGCCTCATCCAGTGTACACTAACAGAGGACCAGTGGCTAGGAATGAAGCTCCTCCCAGGATAATTCCAATTGCTGCTCTGAATCCATACCAGGGAAGGTGGACAATTAAGGCTAGGGTGACAGCAAAGGGGGAATTGAGGCACTTTAACAATCCTCGTGGTGATGGGAAAGTATTCTCTTTTGATCTTCTTGATTCAGATGGTGGGGAAATCCGGGTTACTTGTTTTAATGCTGTGGCTGACCAATTTTACCATCAGATTGAAGCTGGTAGGATTTATTTGATTTCCAAGGGATCTTTAAAACCTGCCCAGAAAAATTTTAATCACCTTCATAATGATCTGGAAATTTTCCTTGAGAGCAGTTCAATCTTACAACCTTGCTTTGAGGATGACAATTCGATTCCAAGGCAGCAATTTCATTTCCGTCCAATAAGTGATGTTGAGGGCATGGAAAATAACAGTGTTATGGATGTAATTGGTGTAGTGTCATTTATTTCTCCTGCAACTTCAATAATGAGAAAGAATGGTACAGAAACTCAAAAGAGAACACTCCAGTTGAAAGACATGTCTGGGCGAAGTGTTGAGCTAACCCTTTGGGGGAATTTCTGCAATGCAGAAGGACTTAGACTCCAAAACATGTGTGATTCTGGGGGTTTTCCAGTTCTAGCTGTCAAGTCTGGCAGGGTCAGTGATTTTAATGGCAAGGCAGTGGGGACTATTTCTACAAGTCAGCTATTCATAGAACCTGATTTTCCAGAGGCCCAGAGGCTAAAGGAATGGTTTGACAAAGAAGGGAGAAGTGCTCCTTCTGTTTCTATTTCCAGGGAAATGTCAAGTATGGGTAGGACAGATGTCTTGAAAACTGTTTCTCAAATAAAGGATGAGAGACTAGGGACTTCTGAGAAGCCAGATTGGATCAGTGTTAGTGTGACTGTTATATTTATAAAGTCTGACAATTTCTGCTATACAGCTTGCCCTATAATGGCCGGGGACAGACCATGTGCCAAGAAGGTCACAAACAATGGGGATGGTAAGTGGCGATGTGAAAAGTGTGATCAGTCTGTGGATGAATGTGACTACAGGTACATACTTCAGCTTCAGATAGAGGATCATACTGGCCTAACATGGGTTACTGCATTTCAGGAGTGTGGTGAGGAAATTATGGGCATATCGGCTAAAGAATTGCATCACTTGAAATATGAAAAGCAAGATGACGAGAGTTTTTTGCGAATTCTTCGTCAAGTTCTGTTTACTAGATACGTGTTAAAGTTAAAAGTAAAGGAAGAGACTTTTAGTGATGAACAGCGTGTTAAGTCTACGGTTGTCAAGGCAGAAAAAGTAAATTACTCATCCCAGTCCAGGTTTCTTCTTGACTTTATGGAAAAATCCAAATCAGGAAATTCTTCTGTCTCCAAAGTAGAATACAGTTATACTAATCCTGGAGTGAAAAGTTCTGGAAGTGGAAGTTTTGGAGGTGGAACACTAGGATCAAACCATATGGTGAACAGTGGCTATCCTGCTAGAGAGCTGGGGTCACCAGCAAACCAAGTGGGTCAGGATGGAAACTTTTATAGCAATAGGTTTTCTACAAGTTCTTCTGGTGCTCAAGTGTGCTGCAACAGCTGCGGGGCTACTGGTCATAGCTCTGCAAATTGTCCCAGTATTATGACTGTGCCAGGGCAGTCTGTGGTAGGCAGCTATGGCAGCAGAATATCTCCTGGGGCTGGCATGGGTGGTTCCACTGGTGAGTGCTATAAATGCCATCAAACTGGCCACTGGGCAAGAGATTGCCCTGGGTTGAAGACTATTCCTCCAGCTTATGGCAGTGGTAGCATTTCATCTGGAAGATATGTGAGCATGTCAAAGCAGCAGGTCGGTGGCTTCTGAAGTTGGAGAAAATTAATGCAGTTTGTACAAAATGGTGCATGCTTTAAGTAACTAGAAATTAAGGCATCAAAGCTTTTATCTGTATAGGATGTTTGGACCATGAGTTTTGGCCCCGCAATATTTTGCCTTTGGATGCAGCTGCCCTATCTATCTGAAATCTATCTCAAATGATAGCTCTTGTTCTGTATTTGCTTTTGTTTTGAAGTGGCCTTTTGTGGTAGTTCCTAGTATGATTGTGCTTGTGGTCTCTTTTTAACTTTTGGATTTCGTATTACTGTACATGCGTTCTCTTTCTCCCTTATGCTGATTGGCGATGTCAGATTAACTCTGCATAGCTCAGACTTGTGACCTTGGCAAGTTCAATTTTTGAAAGGAGGTCAAAAACAACATTAAGGGTTTTTTTCGATTTAGAAAAAAAAAAAAAAAAGGAAGAAAGGTGGAAAGAAGGTTAAAAGGATTCATTAATCTTAGTTCCCTCGCCACGATTACAAATATGCTTCATTTACCGATTGGGAATAATACATGTAGCTCAATGAGCTACTTATTATCTGTGTTTGGTGTATGCTTCGTACTTGTATATGTATGGGCTTGCATGATGCGTGTAGGTTCAGCACGCACATACACGAACAACTCATTATGATTTCTGGTTAAAAGGGCACAGGCATGAGATCGCTGCAAAGCACAATAAAGCAAACAACAGCAGCAACACAGTGGACCTAGCGTGAAATTCTTGCAAGCAGTGAAAGCCGTGACCAACCACTCATCAAACCAGGGAAATGTCATCCTGCATTTTTTGTCAGTAAGCTAGAATTTTTTTTCCAAACAAAATTGTCAAATGACCAACAATGTAACTCTGACCGCCTTCTTCCCATCTAGCTCTACCCCCGATCCTATAAGAGGTTCTTGTCCTTGCGGGATAAATTAGAATTTGCGTAATTTTACTTGACAATTCTCTCCGTTATCATCAAATTACTGTTCAGTTGCAACTCAATTTACACAGGGATCTAAAATAATAAGTTTGTACGCATATGCTTAATTTCTGAATTCCCACTTTTAACTACCGAACAATAAAATCACTTATTACAATTTTGAATACCACTTCATAATTCCAGTCCACAATTTGAAGCTTTTGACATCAGCAACACACATTGGCAGACGAAGAAGAGGTTTCACTGGCCTTGACAGGAAGTGGATCCCATGTCATCCCTTCTGTACCACAATGACCGCTTGAAAAGCCATTGACAGGGTTCGGATTATACCCTGCGACAGCAGCAGCAATTGCTGCCTCTGTTGCCAGCCTTTCCCTGTCTGCCACTATCTTAAGACGGTGTCTCTCAGCTCTTGAGCCAATTACCTGCCCTAGGATAGAAGCTCCAATTGTCAGAGCCATTGCAGTTTTAGGCATCACAACAGCTTTTCTAAGCATAGCTATGAAGGGAACAGCTGCATGCACTGCTGCAAACCATGATAGTGAGAACTTCTTAGTGTGCTCCTTCCACATGCCAAAGGGCACATTGACTGCCATCCCCAGAAGAGCAATTGCAAGCATCTTTGCAGGTAGCGGCTGAGGTCGCAAAGTTTTAACAAGGCCTGTACGTGCTAGGGCTGCCCTTGCAGCGACAACAGCAGGTGGGCATTTAAGCTTTGTGCCTGGTGGAGGCTGAAGAGTTGACGCTATAAGTGGAAGTACATGACTTGCAGCTCTGTATGACTTTGCAATTGGGCAGTTTCCTGTTCGTAACCACTCATTTCCAATTGCCTCATGCTTTGAGGTATTCCCATTCTGGAAAAATAGAAATATAATAATGTGATAGCAGAAATAGACAAGCCAAGATGATGGCCACACAAAAGATATGCAACTAAACATAAAGACATCATTTTGCAGAACTAAGCCAATGCCAAAATGTAAGAGCAGCACTAGCCAAGGCCAACATGTAACAGCAGCAACTTTCAACATAAAATGATAGTTACTTCAATGCCTCTATGGCAACACAAAACCAAGTCATGTGCACATATGCAAATATACACTCCCCTCCTTGCCTCACTCATTTGGGTTCAAAGTCACTCAAATTCTAAAATAGGTTACCATTGCATAGAAAGTACATCACCTGAGACGACTGTTCTCTCTTGTTGGTGGATTCAGATTTCTTTTGCTTCTTCCACTTGTCGTTGAAGGAACTAAAGCCAAATGGCCCACCTGGCCCAAAAGCAGACAGACTGATTGTGGCAGATCTCAATGCTAAAGGGTTGAACTGGGGGGCAGGCTTGGGTTCCAAAGTTTCATATTGACAATTAGAAATGTTTGACAGTGGTACAATCCCATCCTTTCCATGAAAAAGCTTAAATGCATTATCAAAATTTGGACCATCTTCAAATATTGGACCTTTGACTCCCAGCACCTAAAGAAGCAGAACAGAATTAAAAGATTAATACAACCAGCTGCATCAATAATAACTACTGCATAACTAGGTCAAATGACAGAACAGAGTCTCAACAACTTACAGGACTGGAGAAATTCACTGATGAGAAAGAAAAGCCTGTTGGCTTATTGATGTTCCTCAAAAAAGGACACTTCTGAATGGCCCCCTCATCAAAATGGCATTCAGACGTGTTCTCACTCATTCCCTGGAACAAATAGTCCATTGCTTCCTTTCAAGAAGCAATAATAAGAAGTTAACAGAAATAGTGGGAAAATCTCAATCTTTTATTATCAGGATATATTAGAAAAAAAACAATATCTAGTCCCTTCAAAAAGACCCTTTGCCTCTCTCTAAAAAATTAATCCCAGTAGTTGATTCTAGACACAGTCAAAAAGGAAACTGAAAGTAAGCTGATATATAAACTCAGACGACAAACTGTCTACAAACTACCTTAAACTCTCATGGTTCTCATCATAACCCAATCAAGACACCCTAATCAGAAATGGCATCCATGAGGAGATAATGGTAGGAAAAAGTAGTTGTATTTATCAGGAGTTTCAAAGGATAACAGTAGGATAAAAAGAAAGTGGATTGAGACGTGACAAATTCAACAGTCAACTTTTCGATTCATGTGGACAAGTCAGTAAAAAATCGAGTGGCTATGAAAAATTATGCCCTAAATATAAACCCACTGCCACCCTCACCATACTTAAAAAAAGAGAATGGCAGAAAATTGGACACCTCCACCAGTTCAGGATGTTAACATTAGCGTGCCACCAAGTTCCTGCCTTGCTTCCACTTCAACAGGCAACAAGTGTTAATTTTCTTAATTGTTCAAAGAAGCACATAATTTTTCACGAATTCATCTCATCTAGTGGCACTACGTAAGAATCTGAGCGGACAGCATAACTTGTCCATCCCCAATGCACAGCTAGGGTCAGCCTTAACAGTCAAGCACAGGAAATCAGGGTCCTGAAGGAAAATATCCACCATTAGCACTCCACAAGAAGAAGGAAGATCCCTATGCTATAGATATCCCATCAAAAACTTCCCTAACTAATCCTGATCAGTCTCCCAGTCATCCAACAACATCAAATTCAACGGTTTCCTGGAGGACTACTACTCCAGAAACCATAACCATTTCACCTAACCCAAGTTCTTCTTCCACTATTCTTTTTTCATAATCATCTCCAAACATCCATCCAAAACACCTTGGACACTCCGGAATGCAATTGTACCATCAACCATCATCTTCATCGCCTTCCCCGCCCCCCCAATCCAAGCCCATGGGTCAGAAAATCGCCATTTGAACAGCAGTCAGCGGGAGCCACACCCACCCACCCACCCACCTATCCAGATCATCAATCATCTTCTTCCTAAACAGCTAATTAACACCGTAATTTCAAAAAACCACACGCATATAAATATATTAGATGTTTGTTTACGTTTTCAATATCAATTTGTTAAAAAAAAATACATATTAAAAAATAAAAACAAAAGAAGAAGAAGAAGAAGAGATATTCCTTTACCTCTGTTGGCTGATTTGCACAGAAAAAAAGAAAAGACGAAAAGGAAGCTTTGATTTTTTATTGCTCTCTCTCTCTCGCTCCCTCTCGCGCTGTGATTTGTCTCTGCCTCACCACCAACAAGAAATCACAAACCCACGAAACAAAGAAAAAAAAGTCAGTCAGAATGGAAACAGGCGCGTGCTGGACTCAGACACATTCAACCTGCCCCTTCCCCCCCCCCCCACACACCAACTTTTATCGCCGTAATTCTAGACCTTTCCGTGTCGGCCACGTCGCCGTTTCGTTTTATCCCTCCGAAAACCCTCATCTCTTTGCGCGCGTGATTTTATACTTTTTGGGTTACATCAAATTAGGAAATAATATTTTTATAAATGTACAAAAGTATTAGGCCAACTTTATGTACATTCATAAACTTTTTATATTAATATATGTCAATTATAAAAAAAATAATAATAAATAAATAATGTTTGCTGTAAAAAATGAGTATCTCTAAATATATATATATATATTTACTAAGAGAGATATTCTCTGCCTGCATTTCTAATTCACTCTTCAGTTCTGAAATAATGTTATATATTATGAAAAAAAATTATCGATTTATCCTAAAATATTATTTTTATTAAGACAAGTAACTTTTTAAATATCTTGTTAAGCACTTTTATTAATTAAATATTATATTTTTTTATAATAAACCAATCAAATTATTTATGAAAGAGTTGCTGCTTATATGTCGTTCCACATTCCCTTTTTGGGATGCCATAAAACTCAAACTTTGGGAGAAAAATTCGGGTGATTGATCGACAATGGACATATATATATATATATCAAGAAATTTGTGCAAGCAACTTTCCGCTGAGATCGTTTTGCTCTTAACGACAATTGAATTCAATGCACAAAATATTCTTCGCCGCTGGAGGGTAGAGGAAACTCCTACCCAAAGTGCCATACCAATCCCTGATTACCGTCTCCATTTTCATGCAACTTGGAAACTGGCAACATGTTCAACATTTTCACTGTGGTTCGAGAATGCTATTATTTGTTTTTCATGACGGGGAACTCAAGCCTGCAAACCCTTCCAGGTTTACACCTACATACATGATCCCATAGTGGCAAGGCAATGAGAGTTGGAGTGCCTAAAATGCTTCATGCCCTACCATCCGATCCCACCGTGCAGGGCAGCTGGCAACCCTAATCATACCGTCAACCTAACCTTGGTATAGCATATATTCTCCAATTTTTTTTGTACAACACTTCACTTCCGAGAAACTCCGAAACTCAATCTGGAAGCACAAAATCGTGTAAAATTCCTCAAGTAGAGTTGAAGACTAAGGAGTCTACCATACTTTGTCCAAATTTTATTGACATATATGAACACGCATGCATGTTCATAATATATTTTCTTGCCATTCCTAAATGATTGTTGTGGCATTTCCTTTTGTGTTTTCCTTATTCTTTTCATTTAAGAATTAATTTGCTTCTTTTCTTTGAGTTGGAATACTGTCGTCAACAGAATTAGACCAAAAAAAAATAAAAATTTTGCATTTAGCAATGTGAAAGAGCATAGTAGAATACCGGCAAAATGAAGTGGCAATACTATTTTATTAACAATCTTTTATAGTCGAATCATGCAAGCAAGGATCTCATCGATCAAATTATAGCATATCTAATGCCCTCAGAAAGCTTATCACTCTATATATTTGTGATATGAATTATTTGTAAATTTTGTTTTATTTATGTAAACTATTTTTTGATTTGAATATAATTTGTCTTCCTTTCATACAGTCGATGTTTAGCTCATAACGTAGACAAGTTAAGTGGATAATTCATTGACTTTTGTCTTCAATTGAACTATCATGAAACATATTTTTCTCAAATAATGATTTAGCTGAGAATGTAGACAAGTGGTGGAGGTGGACATGGAAGATGGCTGCAAAAGAGAGGATGAAAGTTTTTTTATTTTTTTTATTTTTGGAATCGTGAAGATGTATAAATATGGAAAATGTGTACAGCACACGAGATTATGAGTACGGTGATCCTCTGGTTGAGCCAAAAATACCCAAAAAAAAAAAAAACAGAAATGCACAAATCAACTTATTTTTCTCAAATAATGATTTAAATATGTACCTTTTTGGTCACTAATTTTAGTTTTAACAGTAATATTGTAGAAAGTGAGGATGAAAGCTAGGACCAGTATCAACATCCCAATAAATAGACTCGGCAAGGCATGAGAGAGAGCTTCTTCTTGGGCTAGACTAAAGTTCCTGGTTGACTGCCTGCATGGAGGATCATATTGAACATAAAAAAATCAAAAAAAGTTAGAAAGTCAAGTGAAATTGTTAATTATAACTAATAATTATATGTAAAAATTATGTCCATTAAAACTAACAAATATAATAAATTAGTATTCATTTTAAATTTATTCAATTATTTTTGTAATAAAACTCTAAAAAATTATCTAGAATAGAAATTTTTTCTTAAGAACAATTTTGTTTAAACAAAACTATTGACAAAAAGGTACTGGTCCTTCAAAAAAAAACAAAAAAGAAGAATTTTCTAATTGTTTTCTACATTTTAGGACAAAAGTTTCCTAACTACAGTTCAAAAAAAGCTTCCTGCAAACCTTTTCAAAAGTGAGACTTTGAAGGTATAATTAAATATGAAATGTCATTAAATTTAAAATTAATTATCAGATGTATTTAATTTCGTTTAATTTTTAATGGTGCATAAGTGTCACATCCCAAAATTGTCGTGGTGACTGCCACGATTACCACATAGAGGATTGACTCCATAACATCCACAAGTCTTGAAACAAGACTGGATAATAATTGATCATCATAATTGAAATCTTTTAAAGGATAAGGAATCAGATATGGATATCTCAATGATTAAGCTGCAAATGCATAACGTCAAAGATGCCTCACTCAGATAGCATATCAAAGTAGATTCCAAGTATGTATGTCTATATGTATACATACATACAGATATGCCAATCAGATTACTCCATAGCATGTAATGAGGATGATACTATGAATATCAAAATGCTGGAATACGAGAATATCGTAATGAAAATTGGGATTCATAATAACAAGAGGGGTTGACAGGCTAAAAACTCATAAACTGGAAATATTGGGTGACAAGAAGGACAGGCTGCCAAAACTCATACATAGTATGAATACCACGAGCCAATCCCCCCTCTATTCTCAAGTTGCCGATCAGTTTTAAATAAATTAACTCTTATTAATAAATTTAAATTTATTAACAAGCTTTTTAGGAAAGCCAGATTTCATATCACATACTAAACATTATCAGACAAATATAAAATTATTTATTTTAAAGATAATAATTAAAAAAATAGTTACTCAATTATCATAATAATTAATATAAATTTAAATTAATTATAATCACATGAAAGAATATTGGATAAAAATTAACGAGTTATACAAGGAGAATTTTGTGAAATATCAATGTCGATTTTTAAAATATATCAAGTTATATATTAAAATGCTTAGTTAGTATTACAAATTTTTATTTTACAATATTTAAAAATTATTAATCAATATAATTAAAAATATACTTTTTATTAAATTTTATTTTAATTTATAAATAATTATTTTAATAAATATATATTTTAATATTTGGTATCAAAGTCACGACTTTAGTTATATTAATTATAATTAAAAAATAATTTTTTATTATATAAAGTAGTTTTAATTTTATTTTGTACGTTTCCTACCGTTTACTGTTTTTTTTTTTTTTTTTATATATGTTGCGTGCCTTGCAATGCTGGCTTGTCATCCGAGTGGAGGCTGGGGCGTTGTTGTGGCCTGGAGGGTCAGGCTTGGCCTGGCTTAATACACGGCTTGTCCATTCCAAGAAGAAAAAAGAAAAAGAAAATTGAGCCATGTTTCCCGAGCAATGGCTTGGGTGGCTTGGTTCTTAAAGTGGAGGGTTACAGTATGAGGCTGGTCTTACAAAGCAGCCTTTCCTCTGATGGAAGAACAATAGGGCGACGTCCAGCTGCCGCAATGAATCCGACTCGAAGTCAACACAAACAAAAAAAAAAAAAAAAGGAAAAGCAACGACGGGGCCAATTTCTGACTGGTGTCTCCCACTGAGTAAACAAGTTCCTTCCAGATGCTTATGGGCAACTTGGAACTGCTCGTTTGGGAACCAGACTGCCGCGTCCAGAAACCATCACCTACGCACGCTACGCCACTTGCGGTCCTTTTTGCAGAGCGTGTCGGGGTGTTGGTCGTGGCCACCAGTGGGCTTGGCGGCAATACCTTATTATTATTATTATTATTTTGATATAATATTATCTTTATATAATATTTTGTTTTTAGATAAATTGTGTCATAAATTGTATGATATTAATATAATTATTTTCTTATTTTTTAAAAAAATATTTTG